>CAUYQU010090185.1:0-26083 GCA_963574635.1 Cheracebus regulus | reverse complement strand
TTCTTTTTTTCTTTCTTTTGCTGTTTCTTTCTTTCTCCTTTTCTCTCTTTTTCTAAAATCTCTTCCTCTTTCTTTCATTTTTTTCTTTCTTTTGCAGTTTCTTTCTTTCTCCTTTTCTTTTTCTAAAATCTCTTCCTCTTTCTTTCTCTTTCATTTTTTCTTTCTTTTGCTGTTTCTTTCTCCTTTTCTCTTTTTCTAAAATCTCTTCCTCTTCCTTTCTCTCTTTCATTCTTTTTATTCTAAAAAAAAAAAAAAATATGGTGATGGTAGCATTTTTAAAAGAATTGTACAGAAGATGGAAAGTCTTCTGGATAGTCTGGTACATTTTAAAGTAACTGTGTAGTTTAATTTTTCTGCATTTAGTTTTATAATTAACCATTTTCTTTACAAGTGGTTTTGTTTTTTTTTTTCTTTATTTAGTAATTTTTCCCTTTAGTTTATGATTTAGTAATTTGATTTTTCCTTCTAATGAATTTTATATAAATTGGCAAGAACTTTGTAAAAATGTTTCTTGAGAATTTCAATTGCATTTTTCCATAGAATGGATGTATTTAAAATATGCTTACAGGGTAGCAAATAAAATATTAAAATTTTCTCCCTACTTCTGGGGCCATGTCATAAAAGACTCTTCATCTGGTCAACTACTTCTTTTTGTTCTTTTGTTTTATTCATTTTTTAAACATTCATTTATTTGTAGAGAGCCTACTGTGCAGTAGGAATTGTGCCTCCCCACTTCCTGCTTATTAAAACAACCTTCTCCCCCCTCCCTCACCTCCAGATTGTTAAATCCTTTTTCCCTTTGCTCCACAATCATTTTAGTTCAGCTGTCATTCTTTCTGTGTCTCCCTCCAGGAAAAGAAGAAAAATCTTTTAATCTGAGGAATGGGAGCTTCTTTAAATTATCCAGCACAGTCATTTAAAATGTAACAGCAGTCGAACCTCTCCTGAGCTAAATAATTACCTTGAGGCCATTTACCATGTGGGTTGTTGGTTAATTGATGCCAAATAGCCATAAAATGCCATATGATGGACATTGTAACTCATGCCCTGTAGTTCAACAATGTATAGCCAATTACTAATCAATGTTATCTCTGTAAACAAATGAGAATTCCTGTCAGACAGCTTCGTATCAGCCCAGTCCTTGTTAAAAACCTGTTTGTAACAGAGGTGGATGGAGCATTCCCCAAGGCAATTTGGAAATGTGTCCTGGGCTGCAGTCCTCAACTTTGGCCCAAATAATGTCTCTCTGTTAATTTTGCCTCAGCTTCTTCTTTTAGGTCAACATGTGCAACTAATGACTTGGAGCTGTTCAGGCAGTTAGAGTTCAACCAGTTTAAAAGCTACAAAGCTCATTGTGGATAGAAGGGTTTTACACGGTATATAATGGGTGTTCTCTCTGTATTTTTTTAAGTAGAGATGGGATCTTGCATTGTTGCCCAGACTGATCACAAACTCGTGGCCTATAAACTGAATTCTTTTTTTTTTTTTTTGAGGTGGAGTTTCGCTCTTGTTGCCCAGGCTGGAGTGCAATGGTGCAATCTCGGCTCACCACAACCTCTGCCTCCCGGGTTCAAGCGATTCTCCTGCCTCAGCCTCTCGAGTAGCTGAGATTACAGGCAAGCGCCACCAGGCCCAGCTAATTTTGTATTTTTAGTAGAGATGGGATTTCTCCACATTGATCAGGTTGGTCTCAAACTTCTGACCTCAGGTAATCTGCCTGCCTTGGCCTCCCAAAGTGCTGAGATTATAGGCGTGAGCTGCCATGCCTGGTCATAAAAGGGATTCTTAATCCAGAGTCTTGGGTCTCTTTAAATTGTATGCATTCTCTCTCTCTCTTTTTTTTTTTTGAGATAGAGATTTGCTCTTGTTGCCCAGGCTGGAGTGCAGTGGCGAAATCTCGGCTCACTGCAACCTCTACCTCCTGGGTTCAAGCGATTCTCCTGCCTCAGCCTCCTGAGAAGAACATGCATGTGCCACTATGCCTGGCTAATTTCATGTTTTTTCTTTTTAGTAGAGGCAGGGTTTCACCATGTTGGTCAGGCTGGTCTCAAACTCCCGACCTCAGGTGATCTGCCCGCCTCAGTCTCCCAAATTGCTGGGATTACAGGCATAAGCCACTGCGCCCGACAATTGTATGCATTCTTAATTTTGATTTTCAATACGGGCAATTTTTTTGGAGATGGCCTACAGCTTTAGTCAGATACTCAAAGGAGCCCATGACCCCAAAAAAGGTTAAATCTAATGTTTAAAAATATTTTGGTATATATTTATTATTTCAAAAACTAATATATTTCATTTTGACAGAATATATATGCAAAGTCTTACTTGAACATGTACTTTTGGGACAGTTTGTATGATAGACTACAGATCTGTGTGGAAGCAACAGTTTACTAACATACAGAACTGGTAGTTTTTAAGTTGGTGAAATTTGTCCTTTATACCCTTCTACCTTCTTATCCTTTTTTCTAATCCTAGTATCCTGGCTTTGAGGCCCAGAGCTTCATTTTACTGGCCCTTAAATGTTAAATGCTCCAAAATTATTTACTTTTTTCCCCTTTGTTTCCATGGTCTATCCCCTATCTTCATCCCCTGTCCAAAATATTATGCTAATCCCAGTCAGTGGAAAGCAGTTTTATTTATTTAAAATATTTGAATGGATACTAATTACTTGATGTTACAAAAATTAGTTTGGTTTCATATTTCACTAAAATAGTCAGAGAAACTGCTTTTAGGCTGCTGTCTTTGAATTCCTTTCTGTTGTTGGTGCTACTGGCTGGGGCTGGTGTTATATACAGGTAGTAAGATAATTTACTAAGACAGTCGTAGGTTAAAAAAAAAAAGGAAGATTTATTAGAGAAAGTGTGAAAATACAAAGATATGTTACAAGGGTGCAAGGTGCAGCACAGCAGAGAAGGGGCTGTCTGCAAAGAGGGAGGGGCTTGAGGGGGCTGCAGGATGAGGTCATGTTCTTGGGGCTGTATGCTCCCCTTCCTTGTTGCTTACCTATCAGGACTCCACATTCCCCCCCAACAGAACAACAGTGTCTTTGACATTGTGGGTGGAGGTCTCATCTTCTAACCACTTCCTGCTAACTGTGGGTATGGCTCTGGCCCTGCTGATGGTTGGGACTGTCAGGAAGCTCTGTGGGTCATTGTTCTGGATTGTGGGACTTAGGATATTGTATTGGATCTTTCTTTCAATCTTTTCTTTCTTTTTCTTTCTTTCTTTCTTTCTCTCTCTCTCTCTTTCCCTTTTCTTTACTTTCAAGTCTTGCTCTGTCACCCAGGGTGGAATCCAGTGATATCATCTTGGCCCACTGTAACCTCCACCTCAGGGGTTCGAGTAATTCTCATTCCTCAGCCTCCTGAGTAGCTGGGACCACAGGTACACACCACTGTGCCTGGTGAATTTTTTGTATTGGTAGGGATGGGGTTTCACCCTGTTGACCAGGCTGGTCTCAAATTCCTGACCTCAAGTGACCCTCCCACCTCAGCCTCCCAAAGTGCTGTGATTACCAGCATGAGCTAGGTGCCCTGCCTAGTATTGGATCTTGCTGGAGGAAGGGACTTAGCATGTTAGGGCAAAACTAGTGTTCAGCTCAATCCACGCTCCTGTGGATTCGAAAAGGTAGCAGGCATCATTGGGGAGAGACTGATACCCCTTTGCAGCATCATTGTAGGTGAAACTGTGGCATTCTAGAAGATAAAGTTTTGTTTTTTTAAGACAGTTATCAAAAAGGCAAAGAAAAACCTTTTGTAGTGTGACTGTTTCTCCTTATTGAAAGCTCATTTGGGTAAGCTGGAAGTTAAACTCAATGAAAAAGTGTTTGAATTTAATTAGACACAACGTAGGGAACCAATTTTATAGAGACTATTATGTTTTAATTATATACAATAATCCTTTTATAAATTTCCTGGCCAAGGGCGGTGGCTCACGCCTGTAATCCCAGGACTTTGGGAGGCTGAGGTGGGCGAATCACCTGAGGTCAGGAGTTCGAGACCAGCCTGACCAACATGGAGAAACCTTATTTCTACTAAAAATACTGAAAATTAGCCAGGCATGGTGGCGTATGCCTGTAATCCCAGCTACTTAGGAAGCTGAGGCAGGAGAATCATTTGAACCCAGGAGGTGGAGGTTGTGGTGAGCTGAGATCACGCCATTGCGCTCCAGCCTGGGCGACAAGAGTGAAACTCTATCTCAGAAAAATAAAATAAAATAAATTTCCTGTCATGATTTTCTTATGACTTACCTAGACTACCTATTATGTGCTTGGACTTTTTGACTTATCCTAAGCATCCTTTATTTTTAAACAACCAGTTATTTTACTTTAGGGCAAGAATTTACCATACAAGATCCTTTCTCATATAACATATCTTTTTGAAAACCTTCCTTATCAAAAATACCTCTTTACCTTTATAGCCTTTGAATTAGACAAAAGTTACTTTTCTTCTGTTAGGAAGTTATGGTTTGTATTACATGTTGCTGTGTAAGTCTGTGAAGGGGAGAAGATACATAGGTTTTCTACATACTATAGAAGTTTTTCTTCTGTTAGGAATTTATGCTTTGTATTACATGTTTCTGTGTGAGCCTGTGAAGGGGAGCAGATAGGGAGGTTATCTATATACTGTAGGAGTTATTCCCCCTCAAGAGATTGCTCAGTTAGATTTTCTGCTAGGTTCTGTCTGAATAAGTGTGGGCTATTTTTAACCCCAGGGGTAGGACTATCTAGGTTGAAGTTACTGGTTAAAGATTTAGGTAGCTTTCCCAGGAGAAATAGAGCTATTAGAGGGAAAAATGAATTCAGAGATTGGGTAAATATTAAGCAGACACCCATCTTAGAAAGTATATTTTTGCCCCAAAGAAGTGTGAGATATTTAGACATTACCCAGGACTGGTGGGAGAATGGTAATTGGTCCCTTAAGTAATATAAAGGGGTGGAATTTTTTTTCTTTTGGAGGGAGAGAAGGGAGTGCCATTTGCCCCCATTACCCAACAGGATTTGGAGGAGTGTTGCTTAGAGAAGGAGATTGGTACAGAGTAGGCAGCTCTTGAACCCAAAAGGGAAATTTATAATTTCATTTGCATCCTACAGAGTTACCCTTGGCTTTGTTTGTTGATGCCAGTGTCTGATTTGGAAGCCAGCTAGAGAAGAGAGACCCCTCAGCTCAAGGCTATCAGTGGTTGGTATTGTCCTGGTGACCCTTTGGCCTTCAGGCAGTCCTGTTTTTAGTGACTGAGCATGTGGCAGAGGGGCAAGCTGTGCAGGGCTCTTCCCAATGTATCTCATTTGGGCAGTTTGCCTTCTAGTGGCCTGGCCTTCTGCACTGGTGGCAGTTACCTGGAGGAGTGTCCTTAGGGCAACCTGGAGAGGGTAAGCATTATTCCACATACTCTTGCATATTTTCCTTTTTCTGGGGGAAGGGGGTCACTGTTTCCTTCATCTAGGGGTTTTCTTCAAATATCTGATGATCTCTATGCACTCACTTGAGAGTGAGGAACTAAAATTCGTGGGATTCATAGGATCAAAAACTTATTTCATTGTGGGATCACTGAGTATCAGTCTCTGTAAGCATTTTCATCTGAGCCCACCAGTCTCCTTCTCCTTGTGAATACTCTTGCATATCTGTATGAATATTTCTGTAACAGATTTCTAAAAGTAAAATTACAAGGTCAAAGAGGACATGATTCTTATTTTTGATAAATACAGCCATGTTTTCTGCCAAAATAGTTGACTGTATTTATACTCTTCCCACATATGGTATATAAAAGCACCCATATTCTCACTCTGTCTACACTGTTTATTTTCATTATATATTTGCTAATATAACAGACTAAAACTATCTCATTTTTATTTATATTTTCCTGACGACTCTTGAGATTGAGCATTCCTTAGTGTTTATTAGACATTAGAATTTCCTTTTTGATGGCATGTTAGATCCACTGACCAATTTTCTGCTGTCTCATTGGATTGTACAAGGGCTTTTTTATTTTTAATGAATGCTGACTCTCTGAGTTGCAGATATTTTCCCTCATCTGTTATTTTTCTTTTAATTTGAATGTCTTGTGCTTCACAAGAGTTTATATATATTTTTACTGTGGCAAAATACATCATATAAAATTTTCCATTACCATTTTTAAGTATATAGTTCAGTGGCATTAAATATATTCACATTGTTATGCAGTCATTACCATCATTCATATCGAGAATTTTTTTCATCATCCCAAACAAACTCTACCCATTAAACAATAATAACCTCACATAAAAGGCATCATACAATATTTGTCCTTTTGTATCTGTTATGTTTCACTTAAGGTAGTGTCTTCAAGGTTCATTCCCGTTGTAGCATGTGTTGGAATTTCATTCTTTTTGAAGGCTGAATAATATTCTGTATATGTATATACCACATTTTAAAATCCATTAATGGGCTGAGGATGGTGGCTTATGCCTGTAATCTTAGCACTTTGGGAGGCCGAGGCCGGGGGATCACCTGAGGTCAGGAGTTTGAGACCAACCTGGCCCAACATGGTGAAACTCTGTCTCTCCTAAAAATACAAAAATTAGCCGGGTGTGGTGGCGCGCGCCTGTGGTCCCAGCTACTGGCGAGACTGAGACAGGAGAATCGCTTGAACCTGGGAGGTGGAGGTTGCAGTGAGACGAGATTGCGCCACTGCACTCCAGCCTGGGTGACAGAGCAAGACTGTGTCTGAAAAAAAGAATCCGTTCATTCATCTGCCAATGAATACTTGAGTTGCTTCTACCTTTAGACTATTGTGAATAATGCTAAAACATACAGGCTTAAAATGAAGCCAAGCTGGCTCGGAAAGGAATACAGATTTTGACTGCTACGGTCGGCCAAGTGCCTATTAGATCTGAGTACCCGAGATGATACTAAAGGGTACTTGGCCCCTCTAAAGAAGGCTCATTTGTGTTAACCAGTGTACCTCATGCCTCATTGAATCAATACCTGGCTGATTCTTTTCCCTGAGGATTGTCCAGTTGTGAGAGTTCTTTATATATTCTGGATACAAGTCCCTTATGGGGTACATAATTTGCAAACATCTTCTCCCATTCTCTGTGTTGTAGCATGTATCATTGTGAGTCATCCTTTTACTTTCTTAATGATATCTATAGTTTTAGCTCTTAAATTTAGATCTACAATCCATTTTTAGTTAATATTTAAGTCTAGAGTAAGGAAAGGAGCCAACTTTATTCTTTTGCATGTGCATATCTAGTTGTTGCAGCAGTTCAAGACAGGAATACCTTGATTGTGTATTCCTGTGTGCTATTTCAGCTTATTAGATCACAGTGTATATATTACTCAGTATACGGATATCCAATATGTTACTGGATAGTATACTGGTTAGGAAATATTTTCTAGTGCCTTTGGAAATTATCGGGGTTATTACTAGTTCTGAAGAAAGGTAATTCCTTAAATATATATTAAGCATGTAGGTACTGTTAAGTACTAGGCTGCAAAGATGAATAGAACAGTAAGTAGTCTTTGCTTTTCACAGTCTAGTGGAGAAATAGACATATAAACTGAGAATAAGGTATCATTCTTGTATTTGAACAAGATGCTGAGAAATCACTAACTGCTTGAAAATAATCAAAAGCAGATTTTCTATAGAAATTAATATTTAAGTTGAGTTTTAAAGAATGAGTGAAAAGTTTATTTAAAGAATGGGGCTGGGCGCGGTGGCTCACACCTGTAATCCCAGCACTTTGGGAGGTCAAGACAGGCAGATCACCTCAGATCAGGAGTTCAAGACCAACCAACATGGAGAAACCCCATCTCTACTAAAAATACAAAATTAGCCAGGCGTGGTGTCACATGCCTGTAATCCCAGCCACTCGGGAGGCTGAGGCAGGAGAATCACTTGAACCCGGGAGGTGGAGGTTACAGTGAGCCGAGATCATGCCATAGTACTCCAGCCTGGGCAACAAGAGTGAAACTCAGTCTCAAAAAAAGAAGAATGAAGTAGAGAAGAGCAGTAGGAATAGCCTATGCACAGGTGTAAAAAGAAAGCACACTTCTGGGAAAAACAAGTTGTTAGGCATAATTGTAATACAAGGGCAGGGGAAGGGAGCTGTGGGGGTAAAACTGAAAAGGAATGGGGTCAGATCTGTAAACTCTGTATTTCCTCCAACGTGAGTAACTTGGCTATCTCGGAGATGCTCGTGTTGAAACATTTGTGTATTATAACTTGTAATTATATTACATTTTTATATCCTTTTAATGCAAGTTTTTTTGTTTTTATACAATATGTATAATATATTGATTACATATTACTATAATACATAATTGGAAATAAAAAAATACATATGTGGAGGTGTATAATCAGATTTTTACTGATAG
This sequence comes from Cheracebus regulus, assembly GCA_963574635.1. Lineage (NCBI taxonomy): Eukaryota > Metazoa > Chordata > Mammalia > Primates > Pitheciidae > Cheracebus > Cheracebus regulus. Next base: position 17,726 of record CAUYQU010090185.1, on the reverse strand, counting down.
AGGTCACTATTATAGATTATGGAAAGCTGCTGAAATATTTTAAGTGGAGAAGGAAAGATAGCAGATTTGTATTTTAGGAAGATAACCATGTGTAACAAGGATGGAAGGCTATTAAAACAGTCTAGGAAACATATTGTGAAGGGCTTAACTAAGGAGTGATGTTCATCTTACTGTGGTCTTTGGCCCTCCAAAGTTATGGCTTAGACTCTGTCTTAATTACCTAATGTTTATTGAGTAGGTTGAAAGATAAGTGGAAAGGATTGTTGGTGCCAAATTATGATAATTAGTACCATGTCATCATACATAATTGCCATTACTGTCTTTTCTTTTGGAAAAAGAGCATCTTTCTCTCACCAACCCTCACAAGTTATTTTAACACTGCTTCTTCATCTCATTTTTAAGGGATATTTTATTGATTTTTTTAAATTTGTTGGGTTATTTATACACAGCAAAGTTTACAGAACTCACATATATAATTGTTTTAACAAATGTATATAACCATGTTACCACCATTCATATCAAAATATGGAACATTTTTATTATCACAGAAAGATTGCTTGTTTCTCATCTCCAGAAGCAACCACAATTTTGACTTCTTTCGCTGTGTATTTTAGTTTTTTTCCTGTTATAGAGCTTTTTATAAATAGACTCATACAGTGTGCACTCTTTGTATCTTTTTTGCTGAACATGATGATTTTAAAATTCACCCATATCGTATGTATAATTCTTTTTATTGTGTAACTACACCACAATACACTATCCTTTCTCCTGTTTGTGGGCATTTAAATTGTCTCCATTTCTGGATTATTATTATCAAAGTTTCTGTGGAGAATTTTGTAGATATCTGCTTTCTTTTCTCTGGGTATATTCTTAGGAGTGGAATTGCTAGGTCTTATAGTAATTACATGTTTAATTTTATTACAAAATGGGAAATTATTTTCTAAAGTGTTTTATCATTTTGTGCTCTTAGCAGTGTATGAGATTTCAAGTTCCTCTGTTCTTTCTGACACTTGGCATTGACAGATTTTTATATTTAGTCATTCTGTTGGGCGTGAAATGGTATCACATTGTGGTTTTAATTTACATTTCACTGATGACTATTGATAGTGAGTAGTCATCTAGTAATTAATCACAATTACTGTTTAATGGTCATTCATAGCACTTTCTGCTGTCTATTCAAGTCTTTTGCTCATTAACAAATTTGGATTGTTCAATTTTTTTTTTTTTATTATCCTCATATATCCTTGTTGCAAGTCTTTTTTCAGGTATGTATTTTGTTTTTCCTGTAATCCATTTCTTTCCTCTAATCATTTTCTAATCATGTTTTTCCTCTAATCATTTTCTTCTTTCTTTTTTTTTTCTTTTTTCTTAGCGACAGGGTCTTGCTTTGTCATCTAGGCTGGAGTGCAGTGGTACAATCATAGCTCACTGTAGCCTTAAACGTTTGGTCTCAAGTGATCCTCCTTGAGACAGGGTCTTGTTGCCCAAGGTGGTCTTGAACTTCTGGCCTCAAGTGATCCTCTCTGATTGACCTCCTAAAGAGCTGAGATGACAGGTGTGAGCCGTTGTGTCCAGCTACCTAATCATGATCTTAACTGTGTATTTTGATAAGCACAAATTTTATTTAGATGAAGTTCATTGTTTCTATTTTTAATTTTATTGTTAGTACTTTTTGTGTCTGGTCAAGGGAATCTTTGCCTATCCCAAGGCATTCTCAAGATCCCAAGATACTCTCCTGTTTTCTTCCATGTGAATATTTAATTATTCCAGGACCATTTGTTGAAAAGACTATTTTCCTCCCTGAATTCCAGTGGCACCTCTGTTGTAAAGTCAAGTATAAGTGTGAATATTATTTCTGGACTCTATTTCATTGATCTTTCTGTCTTTCTTTATGCCAGTACTATACTGTCTTAATTATTATAGCAAAGTAAGTGTTATAATTAGTGTTATTCATCAAAATTATTTTAACTGTTCTAGGTTCTTTGGATTTTCATATTAGTTTTAGAATCAGCTTGTCAATTTCTTCAAAAATGCCTGCTGGGGTTTTGATTGAGGTCGTGTTGAATATATACATTAACTTGGGGAAAATTGATGTGTTCACAGTATTGTGTCTTCCAATCCATGTATATGATATATCTCTATTAGGTCTTTAATATTTGTCTGCAGTGTTTTTGAGTATTTTAGGTTGAATTTTTGCTCATCTTTCATTAAGTTTATTCCTGGATAATTTCTTTTTCTTATGGTAGTAAGGAGTATTTTAAAAATTTTCACTTTCCAAGCATTTGTTACTAATATATAAAAATAAAGATGGTTATTATATATTGACCTTGAATTTCATAACTTTGTAACTCATGAGTTTTAGTCATATGTTTGTAGATTCTTTTGGATATTCTACATACATAATCAGGTAATCTGTGAATAGGGACAATTTTCCTTTTAATGTATACATTAATCTCTTTTTATTTTTTGGTTAGGATCCTCAAAGCTAATTTTTAATGAATTACTATGTTAATTTTGATGAACTGGAGTTGTCATTTCTGGTTCTCATAGCAGATATATGCCATACTGGAATTTGGTATCAGATAACTATATCATAATGGAATTGAATATGGGATGTTAGAGTCTTGTTTAACAGTTGAGTCTGTTTTGGAGACAGAACTTGGCTTCCTTATCTTTATTGAATACAATCAAATCTTCCTCTACATAGATGTTGGTAAGGTTGACAATAGTACCGAGAATCCAGAATTAGGATCGGACAGTATCTCTGTATCATTTAAAAAGAGTATTTTAGATTTACTGCAAACTTGAAACAGGTATTTCTCTCTCCTTTTCTGGACTTTCTCTTTCCTAGTTTTAGCCTTAATTGCTTTATATTGGGCATTTCTCTAGCAAAACAAGCTCTTATGTATATTATCGTATTACTTACTGCCTCTTGAGACTTTGGTATAGATCATTGATGCCTTGATTTAACACAGGTCAACCTCATGTTAAAGAAACCCCACACATAAAGAAATCCCACCCATAAAAATTATTATTTTTGGCCAGGTGTGGTGGCTCACGCCTGTAATCCCAGCACTTTGGGAGGCCAAGGTGGGCAAATCACTTGAAGTCAGGAGTTCAAGACCAGCCTGGCCAACATGGTGAAACCTTATCTCTACTAAAAATATAAAAATTACCCAGGCTTGGTGGGACATGCCTGTAATCCCAGCTACATGGGAGGCTGAGGCAGGAGAGTCTCTTAAACCCAGGAAGCAGATGTTGCAATGAGCCGAGATCACACCACTGCACTCCAGCCTAGGTGACAGAGCGAGACTCTGTCCCAAAACTAACAAACAAACAAAAAATTAGGCCAGGTGCAGTGGATCATGCCTGTAATCCCAGCACTTTGGGAGGCCGAGGCAGGCGGATACAAGGTCAGGAGTTTGAGACCAGCCTGGCCAATATGAGGAAACCCGTCTCTACTAAAAATACAAAAATTAGCTGGACATGGTGGCAGGTACCTGTAGTCCCAGCTACTTGGTAGGCTGAGGCAGGAGAATCACTTAAACCTGGTAGGCAGAGGTTTCAGTGAGCCAAGATTGTACCACTGCACTCCAGCCTGGGCAACAGAGCAAGGCTCTGTCTCAAAAATAAAATAAATAAAATAAAATAAAATGTTCTTCGCCCACTTTTTGATGGAGTTGTTTGTTTTTTTCTTGTAAATTTGTTTAAGTTCTTTGTAGATTCTGGATATTAGGCTTTTGTCAGATGGATAGATTGCAAAAATTTTCTCCCATTCTGTTGGTTGCCGATTCACTCTGATGATAGTTTCTTTTGCTGTGCAGAAGCTCTTTAGTTTAATTAGCTCCCATTTGTCAATTTTGGCTTTTGTTGCGATTGCCTTTGGTGTTTCAGTCATGAAGTCTTTGCCCATGCCTATGTCCTGAATGGTATTGCCTAGGTTTTCATCTAGGGTTTTTATGGTTTTAGGTCTTATATTTAAGTCTTTAATCCATCTTGAGTTAATTTTTGGATAAGGTGTAAGGAAGGGGTCCAGTTTCATTTTTCTGCATATGGCTAGCCAGTTTTCCCAACACCATTTATTAAATAAAGATCCTTTCACCATTTCTTGTTTTTGTCTGGTTAGTCAAAGATCAGATGGTTGTAGATGTGTGGCATTATTTCTGAGGCCTCTATTCTGTTCCATTGGTCTATATATCTGTTTTGGTACCAGCACCATATTGTTTTGGTTACTGTAGCCTTGTAGCATAGTTTGAAGTCTGGTAGCATGATGCCTCCAGCTTTGTTCTTTTTGCTTAGGATTGTCTTGGCTATATGGGCTCTTTTTTGGTTCCATATAAAATTTAAAGTAGTTTTTTCTAACTCTGTGAAGAAAGTCAGTGGTAGCTTGATGGGGATAGCATTGAATCTATAAATTACTTTGGGCAGTATGGCCATTTTCACGATATTGTTTCTTCCTATCCTTGAGCATGGCATGTTTTTCCATTTGTTTGTGTCCTCTCTTATTTCCTTGACCCAGCAATCCCATTACTGGGTATATACCCAAAGGATCATAAATCATTCTGCTATAAAGACACATGGACACTAACATTTATTGCAGCACTGTTCACAATAGCAAAGACTTGGAACCAACCCAAATGCCCATCAATGATAGACTGGATAAAGAAAATGTGGCACATATACACCATGAAATACTATGTAGCCATAAAAAAGGATGAGCTCATGCGGGGACATGGATGAAGCTGGAAACCATTATTCTCAGCAAACTAACACAGGAACAGAAAATCAAATACCGCATGGTCTCACTCATAAGTGGGAGTTGCACAATGAGAACACATGGGCACAGGGAGGGGAGCATCACACACCAGTACCTGTCATGGTGTGTGATGGGGGACTAGGGGAGGGTTAGCAATTAGGAGAAATACCTAATGTAGATGACTGGTTGATAGGTGCAGCAAACCACCGTGGCACGTGTATACCTATGTAACAAACCTTCAAGTTCTGCACATGTATCTCAGAACTTAAAGTATAATTTAAAAAATTGATTTTTGATATGTATCATACATGACAATTCAAATCCTAATGAACAGATTGATCTTTGATATACTTATGTAATAATACACATTTAGAACACTTAAAATAGGATTTAATTTAATTTAGAATTATACATATCTTGCTAGGAATATGTATAAAACATTCAGGTGTTTACATTAGGTATAGCCATGAAAATGTTTTTAAAATAATAACTCACAGGTTAATTGCTTATACATTTTCAGTCTAGCTTGGGAGTATCTGTGCTTGGCAAGTTGCTTGGTTGGTATTTCCTGTCTCATAGTGGTGCTATGCTGTAATGACTGTTTACCTCTTCATTGGAAAAAATAGCTATGGAGGTATTGAATGCCAAAGCTTGATAAAGAAGCAGGAATCTGTTAAATAAGTGCTTCAGGTGTCATGCCACTTAAGTTGATTGTGCAGATTGCTTCTTTATAAAGCAATTTCTGGTGTCAAATAATGCTATATGCTAGTGATTTAGTCATGATTTTACATAGAAACATCTTGGACAAAAATATTATTAATCTTTGTGAGTCACTTGATAGTTAATATTCTAGGAGAATTTTCAAAGGAACACTGTGATAAATCATTTATAAAATAATTTTCTCTTGGTCGTATTCACTTTTATGTTTTTCTTTTTTCTTTGATTGTATGGAGGATATTTATATGGCAGAAAAGGGGGAAATATCCCTGTGGTTAGTAAATATAATGATAGCTGTTGATTAAGGTAAATGTTTTTCCATTTTATTGTTACATATAGGGTATATTTACTTCTGGCACATGGGAAGAGAAATCAGATGAAATTTCCTTTGCTGACTTCAAGTTCTCAGTCACTCATCATTATCTTGTACAACAGTCCACTGATAAAGAAGGAAAGGATGAGTTATTAGAGGGTAAGTTTTTTCTATATAATTTTTAACTTCTGATTTTTAAGAATGGCTATAATTTTAAATTATGAATTTAGTTTTCTTCAGTAGTATCTTCTGGAGCTGTTTTATATAAGCAGAGTTGTTTCACCACATCTGAGGTGCAGGATGAATTGCAGTGTCATTCATTTTTTAATTGATTAAATCAGTTCATATTTATTGAATACCTAACAGGTACCAGGTACTCTTACAAGCCCTATAGAACTCAAACTTAAATGAAACTTACATTCCAGTACGGGAGATAAGACAGATAAGTAAGTAACAGTAATAGGTAGAAAGTGATAAGTGCATCCCGAAGTTCAGATAAAGTTCTACTGGAATTCAGAGGAGAAAATACTACTTTTAATTGGGAGATCAGAGAAGGTGTTTGGAGAATTAAGCAAATAAGTTTAGCTTTGAAGGATTACAAATAAAGGAAAATCTGTCTATTGATTAGAGGTTAGTACTTTGGATTTACTCCAGATTTTGGAGTCAAAGCAAGTGGATTAAAATTTTGTTTTTTTCTACTTGCTAGTTAGTTGACCCTTCTAAGCTTGAGTTTCTCAGTTGTAAAATGAAGTGATACTACATGGAGGACTAATGTGAAGATTTAATGAGAAATTGTACATAAGCAACTATCTCAGTACTTGACCCATGCCAGATACTCAATAAATGGTGTCTGTAATTGTTAATAGGTCAAATCATCCAAAATCTTCTGTTCTTAGGTAAACTAGTACATAACAGTGAGTGAGCAAGATACTGAATAAACATGAACTTTGGAGTTGCAAGTTAAATACCCTTCTTTATTCACTCAGCAAATAAATAGGCAGAATCTGTTAAATTTTTTTTGAACAGATTGTCATTTTTAAGCTCAGACCTGAAATATCTGTGCCTTTTCTTGTATAGGAATAGAATTATGTCATCTTTTCTATTATGCATATTCTTCTTAGAAACAAAACAATTAGATAACATGTACATTTAGATTCATAAACCAGGACAGATAACATTAACCATGTATACATATATGGAAGGTAATTATACAACAAAATAAAATAATTAAGCTAGAATGTGAATATGAGAAATTTAAGAGATAGAGGGAAGTGTGTGCAATTGGTGGGAGGTCTAATAATAGCCCAGCAATTTTCAGGTTCAACATTCTGCCAGTTAATGAAGGAAACTATTCAAGATATCGAAAATTTAAATGCTATTAATTTTTTTTTTTTTTGAGACAGAGTCTCGCTCAGTTGCCCAGGCTGGAGTGCAGTGGCACCATCTTGGCCCACTGCAACCTCTGCCTCCGAAGTTCAAGCGATTATCCTGCCTCAGCCTCCTGAGAAGCTGGAACTACAGGTGCATGCCACCACGCCCAGCTAATTTTTGTATTTTTAGTAGAGACAGGGTTTCACCATGTTGGCCAGGATGGTTTCGATCTCTTGACCTCGTGATCCATCCACCTCGGCCTCCCAAAGTGCTGGGATTACAGGCGTGAGTCACTGCGCCCCTCCTTTAAGTGCTGTCAATTTAAGGGAAGATCATACATCAAAGAAAAGCTGCTGTAGTAAAGAGGCTTAGAATCAGTGTTCTGAGATGAACAGATGAAAGAGATTGTAGCACAATGAAGGTGAATGAATTGCAAGCTAGTTAAGGCATTGCTTCATGTGTACATGTACAGTGCAGTTTTCTTTTAATTTGATTGTGATTGAGTTTGTAACTAATGGTGAGAGTTACAAGCCAAACCATCAGCTCGGTTTTAGAGATATACATTTAAAACTGTATTATCAGAGGTTAGGAGATTTGAGCACTGATCGTTTATTTTGTTGGAGTTGGCTATTGCTCTTGCTCTGAAAAGCATCAAATTGCTAGCATTCTCTTTAGTCTTTTAGCCAAATAAAAAGTATAGATTTGCTAAGCAATGATAGCCATACAACAGAAATTATTTTTATGCATGGATACTCTGTGCATTGAATTTATCATGTGTTTATGAGTATAGTGATCATTGATGTTAGTGCCTTATAATGGATAGTAATTTAAGTATGTAAACATGGGTTAGAAGTGGGAAGCCAGGTAGAAATTTTACAAGAACATTTAATATGGCCAGGGGACCTAAAAAGACTAGATATAGGAGGTGATACAGAGTTGACATCTCTCTAAATAGAATGCTGAAGAAAAGTAGAGGCAGGGGCAGGAAGGCCGAGAAGAACAAATAAAGCTTTCTGGTAAGATTGAGGAATTGTGTGAGTTGTGACTCAGAAGCAAAAAAATATTATAAACATGAGAGTGGCGTATGTCTTTTTTATAGGCTACTTTTGTTTGAAGAAAAAAAAAAAATGAGAGAGAAATCCCTCTCCCCCTACTCAAGAACTATCTTTACATATAAATCTTAAAGCAATATCATAACTTCATGGTCTAGCAAGACATGTTTATCCTCAAAGCATATTTTAAAACTCTGCCTGATAATGAACACACTAACTTTTTTTATTATCATATGTTTTTGTAGATGTTATTCCACAATCTATGCAGGATTTACTGTGTATGAATAATGACTTTCCTCCAAGAGCACATTGCCTGGTAAGATGGTAGGTATCTATTTTACTCAGATATCTTTTAGTTATATGTGTTGCAGGAGACCTCAACACTGCCCCCAAGTTCACTGATGTGCTAAGAAGACTCAGAGGACTCAGCAGCTGATTTATCACGGAGACAGGATGCAAGGCAAAATCTGCAGAGGGAAGAGGCACATGAGGCAAAGTCCAGAGGAAGTACAAGCTTCTAAGAGCCCTTTCCTAATGGAGTCAGGCAAGATGTACTCATTTCCCTCAGCAACAAGTTGTAACAACGTATATGAAACAATGTCTATCAGGAACAATGTTAAATGTTCAGCACCCCAGGTTTTTCATTAGGGGGCTGGTCATATAAACACACTTTAACTGGTATATACCAAAATTTCAGGCTCCCAGAAGGAAAGCCAGGTGTGCAGCATAAATCGAATTGTTTGCATAAACAATTTAGGCTTAGTGAGTAGCTTAATCAGTTCTGCGAATGGTGAGAACCCTCCCCAAATCCCAATTCCCAGATGTTGGCCAAGAGCTAACCTTGCAAACAGGCTTTTCTTTTTTATTTTTTTGGTTTGTTTTTTCTTTTTAATTATTGTGGATATATAATAGTTGTACATACTTATCTTTTTTCAAAAGAAATGATAAATGCTTGAGGTGATGGAGTAGCCAATTAAACATTCCAATTCCATTCTTTTAGTTATCTTGAAAAATACAACAAATTAACTATAGGTGGCCTATTTTGCTACTGAATGCTAGATCTTACGTCTATCTAACTGTATTTTTGTCCCATTTACCATCTCCTCTTTATGCCCCACTCCCCACTAAGCCTCTGGTAATTCTGCTTAGAGATATGTCATCTCTTTATCACCTCCCATATCTAGCCTTTTTAGGTCCTCTGGCCATCTTAAATGTTCTTATAAAACTTCTACCTGGCTTCCCACTTCTAACCCATATTTACACACTTAAATGACTATCCATAAAACACTAACATCATTCTGTTCTCTTATCTCCATGAGTTCACTTTTTTTTTTTTTTAGCTCTCACATATTAGTGAAAACGTATAATACTTGTCTTTCTGTGCCTATCTTATTTCACTTAAATGTCTTCCAGTTCCTTCTATGTTGTTGTAAATGACAGGATTTCATTCTTTCTATGGCTGAATAATATTCCATGTGTATATGTACCACATTTTCTTTATTCCTTCATCTGTTGATGGGTATTTAGGTTGATTCCATATCTTGGTTATTGTGAATATTGCTGTGGTAAACATGGAAGTGGAGATATCCATCCGTTCAGTATACTGATTTCCTTTTTGCAAGCAGGCTTTTTTAAGGATAGCAGTCACAGGCCTACTGATTCATCTTTTCTGCACAATATATTTCGTAATCCAGGGTAGTGCTTTACAGTAGTCTCATGACAAGCATAGAACATTTAAATATCATAGAAATTTTAATACATATTACTGAATATTGAAATAAACTCAGTGTATTACATATTGATCTGTTATGTGATAAAATCAAAACTCACTGTGTTTAAACTATAATTGTGATACATTAATATAAGAGGTACAGTCTTCCCCACCAAAGGTATCTGCAGTTTTGCTTTCTGTGGTTTCAGTTACCTGAGGTCAAGTGTAGTCTGAAAATATTAAATGGAAAATTTCAGACAAAAACAACAAGTTTTAAATCTATTGCTATTCTGAGTAACATGGTGAAGCCTTGGGCCATTCTGCCCTGGAGGTGAATCATGCCTTTGTCCAGTGTATCTACACTGTATACGTTACCTGCCCCAAAGGCACTTAGTAGCCACCTTGGTTATCAGATTGACAGATCACAAGTAGAAGGATGAGTATAGAACAATGAAATATCTTGAGAGAGAGAAAGACCACATTTATATAACTTTTATTACAAAATATTGTCATAATTGTTCTATTGGTATGTATATATAGGAAAAAACAGTGCACACAAGGTTTGATACCATCTGCAGTTTCAAGCATCCACTAGGGGTATTGGAACTTACCTCCCACAGATAAGGGGGTACTATTTATATCACAAGGTCTCTTCTATCTTTTTCAGTTATTCCAAGTGTCTGTGAACTTGCTTATTTTGGATGGAGTGGTCTTAAAACATACTACTACCAGAATGGCCCTAGTAAAAAGAGTACATGCTTAAGAAAGGAGACTAGTTAAAGGAAGTTTATATACTGGTTTGAAATTATTCTATTGGTATCAGCTGGCCTTTTAATTTTTTTTTAATTAAAGAAGAATTCTAAGGGAGGGGAAAATGATACTATCTGTGTTTATCTTTTTCTTCATTTCATATAGTAAATAGGCTGTATAGTACTTAAAAGAAAATTATTTGCAAATGCAGGTAAATTGTATACTGTTTCATAAATATTCCTCTTTTAGTATGACCTTTTAAAAATTGTGCACTTAAGCAACTTAACTAAAAAAGGAATTTAATATTTACATATATTAATGTAATTTAATCCTTCCAAATTCTATTCTGGCCTTTTACAATATGAATATGTACATTTAACATGACTAAATTTATCAAAAGGCAGCATAGTATCAGAGCATGAGCTTTGTATGCATTCATTCATTCATTCATTCAACATTAACACTTAACTGTTTGGCTACATACTGAATTAGGTTTAATTCCTAGCTCAGTCACTTAGTATTTCTACAACTTTGGGCAAGTTACTTAATTTCTTATAGTTTGTTTCTACACTGGTAAAGTAAGAATAATAACTATTATGCACTTTCAGGGTAGTTGTGAGGATCAAATAAGATATTGGCTCTTAGTATGTTTATCAAAATCTAAATGCTGTTACATGATTTCGGCCTTTTGATATGTATTTCCTCAAACTGACACATAGTCCATGGTCAAAATACTAAATGAAGTAATGAAACCTTTCTGTATATTAATATAAATAACTTGTTAGTAGGGTGTTCTTTTGTAACCTTTCCATTTGACTTTTTTTTTCTGTTTCCATTTACTTTTAAAAATATTTTTTATATTCACATACAGTAAAATGGACTTTTTTGTGGAGGTGAACAGTTCTCTGAACTTCAACACTGTATAGTTTTTTACTAGTACCAAAATCAGGTTATAGAACAGTTCCGTAACACCCCCTTGCCCCTGCCACCAAAAACCCCTTGTTGTCCCTTTTGTCTCTTAGGCATAGGCACACTCTTCCCACTTTTTTTTTTTTAAGAGACAGGTCTGTCACCCAGGCTGTAAGTGATTGCAGTGTTGCAATCACTCCTGGATTCAAGTGATCCTTCTGTCTCAGCCTCTTGAGTAGCGAGGATTACAGGCGCACACCACCATACTTGGCTAAGTAGTTTTTACATTTTTTTGTAGAGACAGCGTCTTGCTATGTTGCCTGGGCTGGTCTTAAACTTTTGGCCTCAAATGATCCTCCTACCTCAGTGTCCCAAAGTGCTGGGATTATAGGTGCGAGCCACTGTCCTTGGCCACACTCCACACTTATAATTCCTGGAATCTCTGATCTTCCCATGTCACTATAGTTCTGTCCTTTTGAGAGTGTCATATAAATAGGAGTCTACTGTATGTAAATAGAATTCTATATATAAATAGAATTACTGTATATAACCATTTGTGACTGGCTTGTACAACTCAGCATGGTGCCTTTGAAATCCTTTGAGGTGATTCTGCTTATCAATAGTTTGTTCCTTTTTATTGCTGAGTAGTATTTTATTGTAAGGATATACCACACTGTTTACTCATTCATTTTTTGAGGGATATTAGGATTGTTTCTAGGCTTTGGCATTTTTAAACAGAGCTATACTATAAATATTTGTATACAGATTTTTGTGTGAAAATGCATTTTCAGTTCACTTGGGTAGATACCTAGAGTGGGATTGCTAAGTCATGTGGTAAGTGTATGTTTATAGGAAACTGCAAAGCATTTTTAGAGTAGCTGTACCATTTTGCATTCCTACTAACAATGTATGAAAGTTCCAGTATCTACATCCTTACCAGCACTTGATATATTTTTTTTTGGAGACAGAGTCTTGCTCTGTCTCCCAGACTAGAGTGCAGTGGCGAGATCTTGGCCCACTGCAACCTCCACCTCCTGGGTTCAAGTGATTCTCCTTCCTCAGCCTCCCAAGTAGCTGGGATTATAGACATCTACCACCTTGCCTGGCTAATTTTTGTATTTTTAGTAGAGACGGGGTTTCACCATCTTGGCTAGACTGGTCTCGAACTCCTGACCTTGTGATCCACCCGCCTTGGCCTCCCAAAGTGCTAGGATTATAGGCATGAGCCACCATGCCCAGCCTCTCCTAATTTTAATTTTGATATCTTTCATGCATTTATTTGCCCATTTATATTTTCTCTATATTACAGTGTCCAAGTCATTTGCACATAGTTTAATTGGGTTGTTTGTAACAGATAAGACTTTAACTTACCTTTTCATTTCTCTTATGATGTCTTTTCTAGAACAAAAGTTTTAAAATTGAGTGAAGTTCAATTTTATCAATTTTTAATTTTATGGGTTGTGCTTTTGGTGCCATATCTGAGGACTTTTTGCTCTAGGCACAAATCTTTCTCCTATTAAAAAAATTATTTTATTTTGGAATTATTCAAAATCTGAGGGTAAAAGCAGCTGTTCATGGATGCTGGGGATGGTGGTAGCAGATCCATTACCTGGTTGGCAAAAGGGGTGGTGGTCGCCTGTAGTATTCTTTCCAAAAACTCCTTTGATATTTAGATCTTACCTGATTTCTTTCAGCAGTGTTTTACAGTTTTCAGCATGAAGAGCCTGTAAATGTTATGTTTCTACTTGCTATTTTTTTATAAAGGAGCTATTATAATGATATTTTTAATTTTTTTCATTTCCAGTTGTTCATTACTAGTATGTAGGAATATGGCTGATGTTGAGGGGTTGATCTTGTATCCTGTAACCTTGCTAACCTCAATTACTAGTTCTGGGAGTTGTCATTTCTTTGGGATTTTCTATATATACAGTCATTGTCTCTGAATATGGATAGTTTTATTTCCTTTCTAATCTCTGTTCTTTTTAAAAAAATACATATTGCAAGATACCATCAAGCAATCTAGTAATTTTTTTTTCTTTTTATAACTGGTTAGAGCTTCCAGTAAAATATTGAATAGGATTTGTTCATCTCAGGGGGAAAGCAGTTAGTTTTTTACCATTAAGTATGATGTTAGCTGTAGGTTTTATCATAGATGCTCTTTATCAGATTGAGAAAGTTCCCTTTTGTTTCTGCTTTGCTAAGAATTTTTTATTATGAATTGATGTTGAATTTTGTCAAATGCTTTTTCTGTTTAAATTGATATGATTATTTGTTTTTTTTCTTTAGATTTTTAATATGTTGATTGCATTGATTGACTTTTGGATACATAACCAGCTTTGCATTCTCAAGATAAACTCCACTTCTTTGTGGTGTAATTTGTTTGTGTGTGTGTGTGTGTGTGTGTGTGTGTATTGCTGTATTTGATATGCTAATCGTTTGTTGAGGACTTAAGTGTCTATGTTCATGAAGGATGTTGGTCTGTAGTTTTCTTTTCTCATGCTTTGATTTTGGTATCAGAGTAATGTTGGCCTCATAGTATGAGTCAGAAAGTATTTAAGTATTTTGTTCTCTTCTATTTTCTTTGAGATAGTATGTAAAATTGATTTTTTTCTTTTTTAACTGTTTGATAGAATTTGCTTTTGAAACTTTCTGGGCCTGGCATTCTCATTTTATGGAGTCGTCAGTTACTTGTAGGGTCCAGGATTTAAGCAGAGGTCTCAGTTCTACTTCCTTGCCTCATGTATACCCATATCCCTGAGAAGTCATTTGAAACATTACACCCTCCATAGGGATAGTGATTTGGACTGATGGAATAAACCTAAATCTAAAGGATATAGAAGGAAGCTTGTGTGTTTAGGTTATATAGTAGAGAGATTGGTAACCTTATCAGAAAGATAATGCAGCTTCCAAGTCCCAGGGCCTCATAAGCAGACCCACAGTTGTGGATGATAATATCTGAGTGATATTGTGCTTCTGGAAGCCGAGTTTCTGGGCCTACCCTTATTTATATTTATTATGAGACTGGGGCATTCTTAGACATAGCCTAATCTGGATGCATGCCAGAGACCACTTTCCCTGGCCTCGGTATGCTCCATCATCTCAGAGTTATATAATTCACATGTGACTGCTAGGCTAAAATACATGGTATTGTCAGACATAAACAGACTTTTCTTTCATCATTCTTATTCTTTCCAGTCTAGCACAGCATACTCAGCTTTGCAAACATTCTTATAAGTCAGACTAACAGACTTTTAACAGTAAAAGGCTTACCCTGTAAAATCCCAGCTTCCACTGCTCAGCTCTTAGGGCCTATAGCCAGACCTGATCTTCCCCTGGTATTTTTCAGTCACTTTCTATGCTCGCTTTTGCCTTTCAGTAAACTGTTTCTGTTATCCAGGAAACTCCTTTTTATTCTTTCAAATTCAGCTGTGTGTTTTACAAAATTGTCATATTTGATCAGGTATTTCTTTGTGTTTTGGGGCAAGGAGGGCCTGTGTCGTGTCAGTTGGTTGGAAGTCATGTCATATGGTTGAAAGTCACTTTCAGTTTTGTCTTACTTGATCTTTCTTAAAGTTTAGAAAGCCAACAACAAAGCTTTTGAGAACTGTTTAAAAATTAGGCATATTAAAAGTATATGTATTTTCTTTTATTCAACAAACGTTATTTTTAAACATTTACTGTGATCCAGATATGGGAATATCAAGGATAAAACATGGTTCCTGCCTTAGTAATCTTTGGGATTAGTATAAAGGGAGTAGACAACAATAACATTTTGTGATAAATGCTCCCATAGAGGGCAGAACACAAGGTTTGATGCAAACTCATAGGAGGTACTTGTAATCTGGACAGATTAAGTCAGGAAAATGTTTCCAGACAAGGTGATATCTCACCTGAATCCTGAAAGACAAGTGAGAATAAGCCAGGTGAATAAGCTTAACTAATAAGTTAGGTAAAAAGATACTTGAAGCAGAAGGAAAGCATTAGCAGAGGTGACGATGTTTGAATGAACTTTTGAAACTTGCAGGTAGTTTGGTAAGGTTGGGTATGGCAGCAGAGACTTGGGAATGGGGAAAGATGAGAAGGACTTTGGTATGTAGATATTTTAAGACTAATGTGAACTAGATATCTTAAGAGGATTTCATAATATTCTCCTACTTCTGTTTTATTCATAGAATTTTTGTTGTAACTGTTGAGTGAATTTCTCAAAAATTTCAAGGATACAAATTACTTGCAGTGTGTCAGAGATACTGAAGCGTAACATGCATAGAAGTTTTCACCTATACATTTATTTAAATTTAAATTTGCAAAAGTTAAACCGGAATTAAAGCAATGATGGTGAAAATCTGAAAACGATTTTGCAATATAGGCATCTTTACTTATTTATATTCAACTATACCATAAACATACAATTAGTATAAGTTAATCCTGTCAGAGTAATTTAAAGTTAATATATGATTTACTTACATTTTCAAATCAAATTCTAGAAAATAGATTTTTGGCATTTATGTTCAATGCTCAATTTTGGTAGTTCGAGTTTGTCTGTGATCTATATCTATTTTGAGATCTTCTAGTTTCAGTTTTCATATCAAACACCTCCCAGATTGGCTCCAAGCCTATTTAACTTTGTTAAGGGTGTTTTATAAAAATGGACTTTAAAAGACATGTGAGCATGATCAATTTTATGTTCTTGGTAGTGTAATTGATCTTAATGATGTGATTTGCCGGATGTGTCTTACAGTCTTCTAATACACCTATCCTTTAAACACTTTTCTTTCTTTAAATACCTTCTAGTGGGTGTTTCCCGAAATCATCATTACAGATTTATTATCTTGATTGTTATTTTTCATAATATAAATAACCCTGGAAATGACAGACTTTAACTGTAGCCAACATTTATGTCCAAATGTAAATTCATAAGCAGAGTTTTTAATAGGAAGGTGTGGTAGGCAAGATAATGAACCCAGCTAGTACCCAGAGATGGTCCACGTCCTAAATCTTAGAACCTGTGAATATAAGTTATGTGGCACAATGGATTAAGGGAGCACATGGAATTAACATTGCTTAGCAGTTGACTTTAAGTTAGGGAGATTTATCCTGGATTATCTGGGTGGTCCCAGTGTAATCACAAGAGTTCTTAAAATTGGAACAGGGTGACAGGAGAGTTAGGGTCATATTGCTGTGAGAAGAACTGGTCCCAGTGATGTAGGTTTTGAAGATAGAAGAAGAGGGCCAAAAGCCAAATAATGAGGGTAAGCCACTAGAAACTGGAAAAGGCAAGGATTAGGTTCTCCGCTGGAGCCTCCTGAAGGAACACAGCCTTGCTGACACCTTGAATTTAGCCTTGTGAGACCTGTGTCAGACTTCTGACCTGCAGAACTATAGGATGATCAACCTGTGTTATTTTAAGTCACCAAACTTGTAGTAATTTCTTACAGCAGCAATATGAACTAATAGAGAAAGTAAGAGTGTGAAAGCTGTAGACACCTGGAGAGGCGATATAGAGAGTGGAAAAATACACTGAAAAGACAGCTAGGTTTAAGGGAGGATATATTTTGTCCCCATGGCTCTGCCTTTGTCGAGCATTGTCTTTGGGCCTTCAGCTTCAGTCATGCTTTATTGGTCACCACAAAGGAGCAGTCCACAAATAATCTTGTGAATTGTTGAATAATTAATTATTATGGCTTTTAAGAAATATTTATTTTTGTGATTTTTTTTTTTCGAAGACAGAGTCTTATTGTGTCCCTCAGGCTGCAGTGCAGTGCTGCTAACTGGGCTCACTGCAACCTCCACCTCCCGGGTTTAAGCAATTCACCTGCCTCAGCCTCCGGAGTAGCTAGGACGACAGGCGCATGCCACCATGCCCAGCTAATTTTTAGTTTTTTTTTTTTTTTTTTTTTTTTTTTTTTTTACCGGTCATCTACAACACATTTATTTGTATCACCCAGAAATTAGCAGGACCAAAATTGCAGCAATGCCGAGACATTTACTGGCAACTTTTCCTTTTACCCAAAGGACAAAGCATTTGAGACACTGCCTGTGTGCCTAAAGAGGTATCGCACAAGGAAGGCCCCACCCCCTACTTCCTTCATCTGAGCAAAGAAACCTATTTCCATGCACAGTGCTTAGTGGCTGGGACTCTCCAAAGCA
>CAUYQU010090184.1:0-10351 GCA_963574635.1 Cheracebus regulus | reverse complement strand
CAGCAATCCCATTACTGGGTATATATCCAAAGGATTATAAATTGTTCTACTATAAGGACACATGCACACGAATGTTCATTGCAGCACTGTTTACAATAGCAAAGACCTGGAACCAACCCAAATGCCCATCAATGATAGACTGAACAGGGAAAATGTGGCACATATACACAATGGAATACTATACAGCCATAACAAACGATGAGTTCGTGTCCTTTGTAGGGACATGGATGAACCTGGAAACCATCGTTCTCAGCAAACTGACGCAAGAACAGAAAATCAAACACCGCCTGTTCTCACTCATATGTGGGTGTTGAACAATGAGAACACATGGACACAGGGAGGGGAGCATCACACACTGGGGTCTGTCGGGGGGAAATGGGGAGGGACAGCGGGGGGTGGGAAGTTGGGGAGAGATAGCATGGGGAGAAATGCCAGATATAGGTGATGGGGAGGAAGGCAGCAAATCACACTGCCATGTGTGTACCTAGGCAACAAACTTGCATGTTCATCACATGTACCCCAAAACCTAAAATGCAATTAAAAAAATACCTCCATCATTCTTCACAGAACTAGAAAAAAAAATCCTAAAATTCATATAATACCAAAAGAGAGCCCACATAGCTAAAGCAAGACTAAACAAAAAGAACAAATCTGGAGGCATCACACTACCTGACTTCAAACTATACTATAAGGCCATAGTGACCAAAACAGTATGGTGCTGGTGTAAAAATTCGCATACAGGCCAGGCGCGGAGGCTCCTGTCTGTAATTCCAGCACTGTGGGAAGCCAAGGTGGGTGGATCACCTGAGGTCAAGAGTTTGAGACCAGCCTGGCCAATGTGGTGAAATCTCATCTCTACTAAAAATACAAAAATTAGGTGGATGTGGTGGTGAGCTACTTGGGAGGCTGAGGTAGGAGAATCACTTGAACTCCAGAGATGGAGGGTGCAGTAAGCTGAGATCACACCACTGCACTCCAGCCTGGATGACTGAGTGAGACTCTACCTCAAAAAAAGTGAAAAAAAAAAAAAAAAAAAAAAGGCATACAGACCAAAGGAATGGAATAGAGAACCCAGAAATAAAGCCAAAGACTTGACTTGCAGTGAACTGATCTTCAACAAAGCTGTTCAACAAACGGTGTTGAGACAGCTGGCAAGCCGCATGTAGAACGAAACTCGGTCCTCACCTCTCACCTTACAGAAAAATCAACTCACGATGGACCAAAGACTTAAATCTAAGAGCTGAAACCACAAAAACTCTAGAACAACGAAAAAAGCTTTCTAGACACTGGCTTAGGCAAAGTATTCATAACCAAGAACCCAAAAGCAAATGCAACAAAAACAAAGATAAACAGATGGGACTTAATTAAACTTGCTTCTGCACAGCAAAAGAAATAATCAGTGAACAGACAACCCACAGAGTGGGAGAAAATCTTTACAATCTATACATCTGACAAAGGACTAATATCCAGAATCTATAAGGAACTCAAACAAATCAGTAAGAAAAGAAAACAAACAATCCCATCAACAATGGGCTAAAGACATGAATAGACAATTCTCAAAAGATACACAAATGGCCAACAAACATATGAAAACATGCTCAACATCACTAATGATCAGAGAAATTCAAATCAAAACCACAATGTGATACCACCTTACTCTTCCAAGAATGGCCATAATCAAAAAAATAAAAAAATAGTAGATATTGGTGTGGATGTGGAGAAAAGGGAACACTTTTACACTGCTAGTAGGAATGTAAACTAATGCAACCACTATGGAAAACAGTGTGGAGATTCCTTAAATAAGTAAGGGTAGGTCTACCATTTGATCCAGCAATCCCACTCCTGGGTATATACCCAAAGGAAAAGAAGTCATTATACAAAAAAGACACTTGCACATGCATCTTTATAGCAGCACAATTCACAACTGCAAAAATATGGAACCAGCCCAAATGCTCACCAATGAGTGAATAAATAAATGTAGTGTGTGTATGTATGTATGTGTCTGTGTGTGCGCGTGTTTATATACACACACACGCACGCGCGCACACACACACACATATACAACTGAATACTACTCAGCCATAAAAAGGAATGAAATAATGGCATTTGCAGCAGCCTAGATGGAATTGGAGACCATTATTCTAAGTGAAGTAACCCAGGAATGGAAAACCAAACATCATATGTTCTCATTTATAAGTGGGAGCTAAGCTATGATGATGCAAAGCCATAAGAATAATACAATGGACTTTGGGGACTCAGGTGAAAGGGTAGGAGGGGAGTGAGGGATAAAAGACTACACATTGGGTAGTGTACACTGCTTGAGTGCTGGGGTGCACCAAAATCTCAGAAGTTACCACTGAAGAATTTATTCATGTAACTAAACGTCACCTGTTCCCAAAAAACCTACTGAAATAAAAAATAAATAGAAAAAAAAAAGTAGCTGCAGCCTGTATTTAATTTTCATGTCGCTCATTTAATTCTTGTAGTCTATGATAAAGGCTCCATAATTACCCCCATCCGAGGTATGAGAAAACATACTCAGGCTCAGTAACCCAGATCAAACTCACAGCTCAAAAGGAATCAAACCCAGGCAACCTGGCTCAGAAGGCACACTCGCATTCAACACGCCTCTCAGCCTCAGTTGATAGGCTGTGTGAGAAGGAATAGGGAAATATATAAATTAAGATGTTGCTTGATGCTATAACAAGATGTCTTATGAGTAAAAAAAAGGATGCTGCACGAAGAGTGTTTAAGTGATGTTTCCCAAACTTACCACTCACATCCTACCTTCATATTATAATACTTTTGCCACATTCAAGAACCATTTTTAATATTTCTTTACATCAACTCATCTTTTAAAACCTAAAGGGGAAATAAAGGATAACAACAAATTGTTCTAATAGGTATCCAAGTTAGGATGGGTCATGGCCCCAGAGACAAGAAGCTGTACCCAGAGTTACAGCATGGAGACATGCTCTGTGGACGTGTCAAATAAGGCAGGTCTGGGGTGTGGACCAAAGTGTGGAGAACAGCAGCCAGGAGATAGTTTCTGAGAATGCTTCCAGAAAGACAGAGGGGTAGCTCCAGCCAAGAAAAGAAAATTTGAGCTAGGCCAGTATGTCTGAGGTAGTTACATGGGGAATGGGATGAGGAGGTGTGTGGAAGAGTGAGGCTGGGACTGAAGAAAGGAATGCTGGGGCTGAGGAACAGTAGAACCCAAGAAGCAAATAGAGGGGTAAAGGCTGATAGATGGGGAGACCCAGGCTGGGAACCAAGAATAGAGCTGAGGTTATTTCAGGAGGTTTAAGAGGATTGCAAGAGGGGCCAGATGGTGTTGCTTAGAGGGTTAAAGGGAAGAAGTCCAGAGGTGAGAGTTGAGGGGCAGGTGGGCCAAGGAAGGGTTGCAGCAGGATGAGTTGGGGATTCCGACAGTGGTGGGGGGACAGTGGGGAGAAGTGGATGCTCAGTCCCACCATATTGTGCTTTGCAGGTTGTGCCTGAGTCTGAATCCTGAAGACAGTGGTGATGATCAGCATCCCATGAATGAGATGGACCTGTCATCCATATACCACTAAAAATCAACTCTCAGATCTCTAGAGGTATGTACCACCCTTTGGGAAACACTGCTACGGCCAAAGGATAATAAAAGCCCAAGTTAAAGAACAGGGTACTTGGAAGTCATTGTTAACTTTTTAGAATAATACTTGGGTTGTATTTTTTTAAATGTAAAATTAAAATATAGCTTACAAAAAGAAAATGGGTTGTTTTTATCCTCCACAGTATCTAAGCATGAAACTTTGTACATAATGGGCACGCAAATACTCAATTATATTATTGTAAATAATTAAAAAGATATAATTAGAGATAAATCTTCTGGGCCATGTTCTAATAGTTAGGGTCTCATTCATGAGCTACAAAGGTAGGGGAGGGCTTCAAGACAGGTCTGACGGAACATTTGCACTCAGCTAGCTGACAGATTTCCCTGGGTCACTGACAACTGGAAGGTCCTCAAGGCTTTAGATATTGCAGGAAAGTGAGAAAAAAGAAATTAAAGATATTGCAGACAAGGGCCAATGCTTCAAGACCCACACCAGATCATAAACCATTTCCCAGAGCCTACAAAACCACTTACGTCTGAGTAAAATATGTTCCTCTGAAAATATGGGTAAAATATGTTTCCTCTGATAAGTAATTTCAGAAATTGTGGCCAGCAGACCCTCTGATGACCCCAGTGGTTCCTGTGATCTGGCATTCACACCCTTGTATATATCCCCAACCCTTAAGTGTGGGCAAGACCTGTGACTGGCTTCTAACCGAAAGAACATGGCAGAGGTGATAAAAGTCACTATTGTCATTATGCTACATTATATAAGCCTCCATCTTGTTAGCAGAATCTCTCTGGTTTTCCTGATACCCTTAAAAAAAAGCAACCAGTCATGTTATAACCTAAGGAAAGGGCTAAGTGGCAAAGAACCCATAGGCAGCTTCTAGCCATTGTCCAGCAAGACAACGAAGCCCTCAAATCTACAGCTCCAAGGAAAATAATTCTGCCAACAAGCCTCTAGATGAGAACACAGACCGGCCACTGCCTTGATTGTGGAGTAGCCTTGTGAGATGCAGAAGAGAGGACCCAACTAAACTGTGCTTAGACTCCTGATCCACAGAAACTGTAGAATAAATAATAAATGTGTGGCATGTTAGGCCGCTAAGTTTCCGGTAACTTATTATTGCAGCACAGAAAACTAATACAGAAATCTTAATACATACATTTAAAAAAAGGAAGAAAAGTAATACTGAGTTACTGGCCATTTGAGGTATTTATTAATGAAGATTAAACATCCAAAGGGCAGTCCTCAATGCTCATTTTCATGATTTTAAGAGCTGATAATTCCATGTCATGATTATTGTCACCTTTGACACTGGAGACCTGAACAGATTGGGAGAGTGATGTGTTAAGACAGCATAATTCATTTGAAATCTCAGCCTTTTCAGTGTCACTATCACCTTCAATGACATTCACAGAAGTTTCCTGATCTGTTAAACTGTCTGAAATACTTGGATTATTTTCATCCAAAGTTGAAGGTTCAAGATTCGTTTTGTGATCCACCTGTTGAATTGTAACCCCTTCTGAATCCTTCGATTTATAAATAGGCATGAAAAATTCAGTTGGTGAAGAGAATATTTCATTCTCATTCTTTGGTACAGACAATAACATATCCAAAGCCTTTTGGTATTCTTGACGTTCCTGCAGAATTGTTACTTCACTTTCATTTATGAATTTTTTTGGTTCTGAATTCCCAGCCTTCTCAAAATCAAATAAATCCAACATATGAACACCATTTTCCTTTACCAAGTTTTTCTCCGATGTGCAGCCTAAGTCTACCTTCAGGACATGCAGCAGGTGGCGCATTTTTTCCTAGTATTAAGAAAAGATTAGAATAATTACATTAATTAGTCAAATTAAATTTTGACTGCAATGCTGCAAATCTCACAGGATTAATACTTTCCTTTTCACTTCTGTCACCAGCACCCTCAAAAAAGGTCAAGGGAAAAAAAAGCACTTGCTTTTAAGATATTGTTTGAGGGTATGAAAAAATTGTAAAATTATTTCTATATTAGATTTTTTCCAATGAAGTTAAAAGGAAAGACAAACCTCCTCCAAATGTTTATTTTGTTTTATATGTCGCTCGAACAGTCGTTCTAAAAACCTACAAATGATAAAAAAAAAAAAGTTAATGTCTCAAATCAGAAAATCATCTACATATAAAATAGCCATGTATTAATGAAACTACTAAAGGTTGAAAAATAATTTTTAGATTATTCTTTTTCTCTGTAAAGCTGAAGACTAATCCTTTCCTGTTCTCAGTTCTTCCACTATGCATTTGCTTCACATTAAATGTTTCTGAAAGATTGTATGTTACTTTTATTTATTTGAATAAAATTCTGCTTTCTCTCACTCCACCTCTAAAAAGCTGTTTTTCTCTCACAGACATATGCAAACACCAAAAGTCTCTCCTCCCCTCCCCTATCTTTACACACACACACACACACCCATACCCCCAAAGCTAAACTCTAAAGAAAAGCCTCTTACAGAGATGTTTTATAATGCTTCCTAAATTATACTTTTAAAAATTCCTATAATGAAAAGTATAAAACACCAATGAACAAAATGGAAAATGTCACCAAAAAAAGGGAAAATATTCCATGTTCATGGAGTGGAAGAATCAATATCATTAAACTGTCTGTACTAACCACAGCAATCTACAGAGTCAATGCAATCCCTATCAAAATACCAGTGACATTCTTCATAGATAGATAAAAAAAAAATCCTAAAATGTATATGAAATCAAAAAAGACCTAGAACAGCCAAAGCTATCCTAAGTAAAAAGAACAAAACTGGAGGAATCATATTACCTGACTTCAAATTATACTACAGAGCTATAGTAACAAAACAGCATGGTCAGGCATAAAACCAGACCAATGGAACAGAATAGAGAGCCCAGAAACAAACCCACAAACCTACAGTGAACTCATTTTTGACAAAGTTGCCAAGAACATATACTGGGGAAAAGGCAGTCTCTTCACTAAATGGTACTGGGAAAACTGAATACCATAAGCAAAAGAATGAAACTAGACCCCTATCTTTCACCGCATACAAAAATCAAATCAAAATGGATTAAAGACTTAAATGTAAGTCCTCAAACTATGAAACTACTACAAGAAAACACTGTGGGAAAATCTCTAGGACACTGGTTTGGCAAAGACTTCTTGAGCAATATCCCATAAGCACAGGCAACCAAAGCAAACATGGACAATGGGATCACATCAAGTTAACAAGCTTCTGCACAGCAGAGGATATAACTACAAAGTGACAAGACAACCCACAGAATGGGAGAAAATATTTGCAAACTACCCCTCTGACCAGGAATTAATAACCAGAATATATAAGGAGCTCAAACAACTATTTACTATTAGTTTTATAGGACAAAATCTAATAATCTGATAAAAATGGTCAAAATTTTTTAAAAATTAAAAAACTCCCACTGATGACAAATCCATATAACTTAAAAGTTATCACCTATTAAGTTCCATTAAATGCTACTGTGCTAGCCATAATAATCATTTTACCTCTAATTCTGACCAATGTAAGGAGAAAAAGATAGTGTAAAAACCATTTTAAAGATGAGAAAGCCAGATCTCTAAGATGATAATTTCCTCTCCCCTGAGGTCAAAAGCCATTAGGAGAATTTAACACAGATGTGTTTGGCTCCATAGAATTTATTCATTCTAAAACACCATGCTCACCTCTCTATCACAGAAACCTAACAACAGCTTCTTAAAAAACAACCAATTTCTTTTGTTATCATTTGTTAGCATCAGTGAAGTTATAAGCCAACCTTGGGCTTAGTGCTTCTGAATTATTTCACAATTCTTTTAAAACCGAAGAAATCTGTATTCTACTTTTTACAGCTATCATTAACATTTTAGAATGCTCACTACTAGGGATTTTTTTCTATTCATTTGTATTTCTTTACCAAATTGGAATTAAACAATACATACTATTTGGGTATATATTTTTTCTTTCTTTCTTTCTTTTTTTTTTTTTTTTGAGACAGAGTCTCACTCTGTCATCCAGGCTGGAGTGCAGTGGCAAGATCCTGGCTCACTGCAACCTCCACCTCCCAAATTCAGGACACAGTTTCCTTAAGCTATGCAATAGCTAATCTGGTTTTGCAAACTTTCCATTTCACTTACAGTGTGCAAATCTAACTCTTAAATTCTCATTTTACTAGATCTAATACTAGTAACAGTTGTACCAAAAATGCTTTATTTTGATTTTCATGACAGTTTCAGATGGTAAAATGGGATTATGGAGCTTTGCAAATAAGTAGTAAAGATCTTCTTTCACTAGTCACTAATAACCAAGGGATATAATATTAAAATGAGTAAAATCTCTATTCTATAATTATCCCAAGTGGTAAACTTACCCTAGAGTATGAATTAAACATTCTTTACAATTTGCTATCAATTATAATAATATGTTTCCAAGAAAGCAATATATTTTTTCATTTCCTAATATGGGAAAATAACTTTAAACTTTTAACATCATATGAAGAAATATGAAGAATAGTTAATGTAGACCCTACTTCCATAACACAATTGAAAAAACTAACCTATCTGAAAATAAACCAAGTTTCAAAATTTCATCTGTTACATCTTCAATGAAACTCAGATACAGCAGTTCTTCTTCACTGCAAAGAGAAGGCAATATATAGCATAAAAATTATTGGTTATTCTGAAAACTATAAGAAACATTAGTACCTAATTAGAAATATCTATCTGTACCATTACCAATATACTTCTATCTTACATTACTAAGGGGAATATTATAAAACAAACATGTCTACCATCTCAAATTATGCAAGGATAAATATTTACTAAAGATGATGACCTAATAGAGTAAAACTTCACAGATATCTGCAACATCCAAGAAGTAAAAATAACTAGAATTAAACAAAACAAAAAGAGATCAATGAAAGGCAAGGGGCAATCAAATGCAATCCGCTGGGAGCAAGCACTCCCAAGGAGTGTTTTCAATTTCCTCTGGTTCCTGACCAGGTCCAGCAGCAGAGGTGCAAGCCTCTGTGCAAAGCACTTGCAAGGATGAAAGAAAGTTGTCCAGAGAAGTGGGAGCTTCAGCTAAGAAGTCCTCTCCTAGCCCTAGGCCAGAACCTTGTTTTAAGGTTGAGAAATATACAAACAGAAAAATTTATTTTCTCTCTCAAAATGTTCGGAGAAGAAACATTCTCACAGGAAAATTTATGAACATAAATATTGTGGTAATTTTTAACTACTTGTACACACTTCTCTATTATAACTAGATTTTAGTACCTATTACAAGAAAATTAGGATAGTATTATTGTACATTTGATTTTCATTAGCTGAAATTAGTGAATTTATATAAAATGTAAGTAGCAAGTAACTAAATTAATGAACAAGCAAATATAAGGGAAGAGTTAATAAGCAAATCAAATAATAGATTTAAATGTTTAATAAAGTTAGTTTCAAACTGATTCACTGTCTTGCTTGCTTAAAAACAGCACATATGAAAATAAATAAAATTTTAGAAAGTATTTTCCCTAAAAAAAGTAACTTAATTAAAACAACATTAAAATCTACAAGTAAAATGTCTGCAAAAAACTGCTGAGGTTAGAAACCTCTGGAAAGATTATCCTGAGCTACTAAAAGTCTGCATTTCTCTAAAACTCTTCTTTATTATTATTACTTGTAAAATAAATAAGAATTATGGATACCAATTGTAAGGCCGGTTGCCTTGCTGGGAGCTCGGATGCAACCCCCCTTCCTTTTTTTCCTTTTAAAAGCCCCGAGCAAGCTCAGACATGCTCGGGCATGTTCCCTTTTCCCTTGCTCACACAGCCTGGTCTTCCCTTAAAGAGCCCAGTATGCAAACAAGGTGCTGCAACCATAGCTTCTTAATAACCAATAGAAGCTAAGTCTTAACAACCAATAGCAGCTGAGTCTTAACAACCAATAGCAGGCAAGTAATTCCAACCAACAACAAGCCAAGTCCTAGGTCAAGGCTTGTAACTCACCCAATAGCAGTCTTGCTCTCCCTCAACCAATCAAGCTGTTTCACTCCCTATAAAACCCTCTGTCTAAGAGGAGTCAGTGTGACTTCTCCAGCTCCTCCTGTCCGGACTGCAGAACCTCACCTGGGAGCCTGAGTAAATTCCCTTGCATTGGATTATTTTGGTGCTGGCCTCAGTTTCTTTGTTTTGTCCTCGGAAACAAATCTTACAATACAGAGAGGGCCTTTGACAAAATTCAACAGCCCTTTATGCTAAAAACCCTCAATAAACTAGGTATTGATGGAACGTATCACAAAATAATAAAATATTTATGACAAAGCAGCAGCCAGTCTCATACTGAATGGGCAAAAATTGGAAGCATTCCCTTTGAAATATGGCACTAGACAAGGATTGCCTCTCTCACCACTCCTATTCAATATAGTACTGGAAGGTCTAGCCAGAGCAATCAGGCAAGAAAAAGAAATAAAGAGTATTCAAATAGGAAAGGAGGAAGCCAAATTGTGTATATTTGCAGATGACATGATTGCATATCTAGAAGACCACATCGTCTTAGCCCAAAATCTCCTGAAACCCATAAGCAACTTCAGCAAAGTCTCAGGATACAAAATCAATGTGCAAAAATCACAAGCATTCCTATTCACCAATAACAGACTTAAAGAGAGCCAAATCAAGAACGAACTGCCATTCACAATTGCTACAAAGAGAATAAAATACCTAGGAATACAGCTAAGAAGGGAAGT
>CAUYQU010090183.1:0-21677 GCA_963574635.1 Cheracebus regulus | reverse complement strand
GGGAGAATGTGGGGTGTGAGGAGAAGGTGGGGTGCGGGAGAAGGTGGGGTGTGGGAGAAGGTGGGGTGCGGGAGAATGTGGGGTGTGAGGAGAAGGTGGGGTGCGGGAGAAGGTGGGGTGTGGGAGAAGGTGGGGTGTGGGAGAAGGTGGGGTGTGGGGAGAAGGTGGGGTGTGAGGAGAAGGTGGGGTGCGGGAGAAGGTGGAGTGTGGGAGAAGGTGGGGTGTGGGAGAAGGTGGGGTGTGGGAGAAGGTGGGGTGTGAGGAGAAGGTGGGGTGCGGGAGAAGGTGGGCCATGGGAGAAGGTGGGGTGTGGGAGAAGGTGGGGTGCGGGAGAAGGGGGCTCAGGAGGGCATTCCGGAGGGAAGCAGCGTGGGGGTCCGCTGCCTGGGGCCGCCTCCCTCCCTCAGGCTCAGCCCCTGCTTCCCCAGCTTGGATGGGGCAGCAGAGACAGGGACAGGCAGAGACCCCCCTGAACCAGAGACCCGGGGAGAGAGAGGACCAGAAACAGAGAGAGAGACACGGGGAGACCCACAGAGGGAGAGACACCGCAGGGAGAGCTCCAAGACACGAACAAGACCCAGAGAGAGACAGCGCCGGAGAGAAGGGACAGAGTGAGAGCTGGAGGGGACAGAGAAGGGGAGACAGTCAGAGAGAGGGCGGGAGACAGGCAGGGGCGGCGGCTGGGTGTGCGGTCTCAGAGCATCCTCCAGCCCCGGGAGCGTGCCAGCCCCGCTGGTCATCCACCTGCATGCGGTCCTCACCTGCGCCGGTCGCTGTCTCCCCAGTCAGTCCCACGTCAGCCACATCAGCCGTGTGGAACCTCCCGCGGTGGAGGAGTCACCGGCGCTTCCGTAAAGGTGACACCTGGGCCCCAGCCTGCAGCTCCTGGCTTTCTCTCCACGGCTGTCCCCACAGCTGGTGTTTGTCGAGGGAGCAGGTGCTGTGGGCTGGCCCAGACTCAGGGACATCACTGGAGAGCAAACAGCCCCACCAGGAAGGTGCACAGGGAGGGAGACCTTCTCATCCAGCCCCTGGGAGCCCAGCAAGCGGGGTCTAGGCTGGCCACAGCTAGAGTCTCTCATGCCAACCCCCTAAGACCCTTCTAGAAAGATCCAGGGGCAAAGAGAAGGAGGCTCTGTCCTTCCTTACATCTGAGGATACTCTCCTGCTCAAACACCCTCTATGGCTCACCATTGCCCTTCAGATTTTCTCATTCCTGGCCCTGAACTTTTCTCGGACAAAGCCTCTCTCTCCAGCCTATGCATCAGGGGAAACTGAGGCATAGGGCAATTAATTGGTATGCCCCCAGCAAGAGTTGGAGCTAAGTACTGCATGCGTTTTCTAATGAAAGGGCATTCCAGGCAGAGGGAACAGCATATGCAAAGGCTCAGAGGTAAGAGTCAGCATGGAGAGGTCCCCCAGGAACCCGACAGGAAGTGGAGGAATGTGGTCAAAGCTGCAATAAATTGGAAAATTTCTGCAAGTGGCAGCGGGGTTGACTGGACTCCAGGGACAGAGTGGGAGCCTTGTGATGAGGGACGAGGCTGAGCCACGCTGCAGACTGGAAGAGAAGACCTCCTGGGGCGCGACCCTGAGCCGGGGCTGATTTGAGATTCACCCTGTGGAGTCGCTGAGCGGGCCTAGACTTGGGAACAGCAGCGCCTGGTGGTCACTGTATGGAACTGCACCTTCCTTCATTGATTCAACAGATTTTGTTTCTTGTTTCTTTTTCTTTTCCCCTTTTCTTTTTCTTTTTTATTCTTAATTCTCTTTTTTTTAATAAATATTTTTTAAGACAGGGTCTTGCTGTCTTTGTCACCCAGGCTGGAGTGCAGTGGCGCCAACACAGCTCACTCCACCTCCTGGGCTCAAGCGCTCCTCCCACCTCAGCCTCCCTACTAGCTGGGATTACAGGCGCATGCCACCGTGCCTGGCTAATTTTCTGTTTTGTAAAGACGGGGTCTGGCCATGTTGCCCAGGCTGGTCTTGAACTCCTGGGCTCAAACAATCCTCCTGCCTTGGCCTCCCAAAGTGCTGGGGTTACAGGCATGAGCCACTATGGCCAGCCATAAATATAATTTTTAAATTTCAATAGTTTTGAGGTACAAGTGACTTTTGTTTTTGTTTTTGGTTTTTTGGTTGGTTGCTTGGTTTTGAGATGGAGTTTCACTCTTGATGCCCAGGCTGGAGTGCAATGGCACGGCCTCAGTTCACTGCAACCTCTGCCTCCCAGGTTCAAGCAATTCTCCTACCTCAGCCTCTGGAGTAGCTGGAATTACAGGCACCTGCCACCACACACAGCTAATTTTTTTGTGTTTTTAGTAGAGACAGGATTTCACCATGCTGGCCAGGCTGGTCTCAAACTCCTGACCTCAGGTGATCCACCTACCTTGGCCTCCTAAAGTGCTTACAAGTGTGAGCCACTGTTCCCAGTGTGGTTTTTGATTACATGGATGAATTGTTTAGCGGTGAAGTCTGAGATTTTAGTGCACCCGTCACCTGAAAATATGCACTGTACCCAATATGTAGGCTTTTATCCCTCATCCCCTCCCAAACTTTGCCACCTCAAGGGCCTGAAGTCCAGTATATCATTCTATGCCTTTATGTCCTCAGCTTAGCTCCCACTTACAAGTGAGAACACATGGTATTTGGTTTTCCATTCCAGAGTTACTTCTCTTAGAATAATGGCCTCTAGCTCCATCCAAATTTCTGCAAAAGACTTTATTTCATTATTTTCATGGCTGAATAACATTCCATGGTGTGTATATATACCACATTTTCTTTATCCACTCATTGATTGATGGACACTCTGGTTGGTTTCATACCTTTGCAATTGTGAATTGTGCTGCAAAAAAACATACAGGTGCAGGTGAACATTTATTTCGAGCAGCGTTCCTAGAGTATTTGACAACCAGCTGGGATCATTTTTCAATTTATTCTCTCTATAAAATAGACTCATCTGCAGCAATAATCGAACTAAAACGATAACCATGAAATAAATGCAGGCTGGGCATGGTAGCTCATGCCTGTAATCTCAACACTTTGGGAGGCCGAGGTGGGTGGATCAACTGATGTCAGGAGTTCGAGATCAGCCTGGTCAACATGGTGAAACCCTGTCTATACTAAAAATGCAAATATTAGCCAGGAGTGGTGGCATCTGCCTGTAATCCCAACTACTTGGGAGGCTGAGGCAGGAGACTTACTTGAACCTGGGAGGTGGAGGTAGCAGCGAGCTGAGATCTCACCATTGCACCCCAGCCTGGGCAACAAGAGCAAAACTCCAAAATAAAAAGAGAAAGAGAAAGAGAGAGTGGAAGGAAGGAAATGCAGACACTGAAAATTTGGTTAATGTCTTATATAATAGTATTTTATGTAAATAATTGTCCAGTAACTAAGGGAACTTTAATAAAACCGAAGTGTCAGCAAGCAGTGCAATTCCAGCAAGTCGCTAAATCAGTGGTGTAAAGAATGATGTAGGCTGGGCACAGTGGCTCACACCTGTAATCCCAGCACTTTGGGAGGCTGAGGTGGGAGGATCATGAGGTCAGGAGGTTGAGACCAGCCTGGCAATATGGTGAAATCCCATCTCTACTGAAAAAAAAAAAAATTACAGTAGACTGCAGTCCCAGCTACTTGGGAGGCTGAGGCAGAAGAATCACTTGAACCCAGGAGGCAGAGGTTGCAGTGAGCCGAGATCCCACCACTGCAGTCCAGCCTGGGTGACTGGGTGACAGAGCAAGACTCCATCTCAAAAAAAAAAAAGTGATGTCACAACATTTTATTTTCTTGCCTGATTCTTTAGCATGAAAACAATGAACAACGTTGAAAGCGTAAGTGTCCATTTTAAAGATACCATTTTAATTCAGTGCTAGAGTTCACATATGAACTAAAATTTATACTTGCAAACAAATATACTTAAAGGTTTGCAATGCTCCACTGGTTTCAACACAAAATCTACCTGTGGTCACAGCAAAGTACAGAATTTAAGTCATTCAAATTCTGTGTTTTTACCTTTAAATCATTATGCTTTTATTATTTCTTTCTAATCTAAATCTAGGAAGATGTGGATGTATTATACTATCATGAGGTTTAGAGACACTCAAAGCATTCCAAACCATTATATTTCTCGAAATGAAAGTAGACAGTTTTTTTTGTTTTGTTTTTTGTTTTTTTTTGCAACGAAGTCTCACTCCATCTCGCAGGCTGGAGTATAGTAGTGGGATCTCTGTTCTCTGCAACCTCTGCCTCTCCTGGTTTCAAGAGATTCTCCTGCCTCAGCCTCCTGAGTAGCTGGGATTACAGGCCCACCACCATCCTTGGCTAATTTTTGTATTTTTAGTAGAGGTGGAGTTTAGCCATGTTGGCCAGGCTGGTCTCGAACTCCTGACCTCCTGATCCACCCTCCTCGGCCTCCCGAAGTGCTGAGATTACAGGTGTGAGCCATTGTACCTGTAATTATACATAGCGTAAAACTAACGGTTTTAATCATTTCTCAGCATATATACAGTTCAGTGGCATGAAGTACATTCACACTGTTGTGCCTGAGTTTCCTTTTATTTCTGTTTATTTCTCTCTCTCTTCTTTTTTGAGATGGAGTCTCGCTCTGTCACCCAGGCTGGAGTGCAGTGGTGCAAGCTCTGCTCACTGCAACCTCCATCTCCCGGGTTTAAGTGATTCTCCTGCCTCAGCCTCTGGAGTAGCTGGAATTACAGGTGCCTGCCACCACGCTCAGCTAAATTTTTTGTATTTTTAGTCTAGACAGGATTTTGCCATGTTGGCCAGGCTGGTCTCAAACTCCTGACCTCAGGTAATCCGCCTGCCTCAGGCTTCCAAAATGTGGGGATTACAGGCGTGAGCCACCTCACCTGGCCTCTATGTCTTTCTTTATATCTGTCCCTGCAGGGCTAACTCACTCATGCAATGTGCTGATCTTGACACTGGACTGTGGTCACGTAAGATCTTGTCATTAGAGGAAGTTGGCGGCAGCGGCCATGAGAGCTCTGAGCTATTTTTACTATTTCTTGTAAGTCTTTAACGATTTCAAAATGTAAAAGTTATCAAAACAAACAACCACAAAAAAAAAAAAAAAAAAAAAAAAACAAAAAAAAAAAACGCACCTTTAACCCCAGCAATTTTTTAGAACCAAGACTCAGAAAAGATTTTCTTTTTTGAGATGGAGTTTTGCTCTGTTACCAGGCTGGAGGGCTGGAGTCCAATGGTGCGATCTTGGCTCACTGCAATCTCCACCTCCTGGGTTCAAGCAATTCTCCTAACTCAGCCTCCCGAGTAGCTGGGACTACAGGCATGCACCATTACGCCCAGGTAATTTTTGTATTTTTAGTAGAGACAGGGTTTCACCGTGTTGGCCAGGATGGTCTCGATCTCTTGACCTCGTGATCCACCCACCTCAGCCTCCCGAAGTGCCATAAAAGATTTTTTTTTCGGGGTATTTTATTACTAACATTCTTTAGAATTGTAGGCATATGTGAATGATAAAAGCGGACTGCCTTCTGGTGAGTTTTATTCTTGCTCAATTCTCTGCAGACAATGTTGTGAGGTAAACTGCTTTCCCCACACTGCCCAGGCACTGGGCTGGACCAAAAGACACAAAGTTCAGTAAAACAGGACCCGTACAGCAGACTGCACAAGGGAGGCACTCCTGGAAAAATCGTGCTTTGAAAATGCTTAATTAGGCCGGGCACTGAGGGGCCTCACGCCTGTCATCCCAGCACTTTGGGAGGCTGAGGCAGGTGGATCACCTGAGGTCAGGAGTTTGAGACCAGCCTGGCCAACATGGTGAGACCCCATCTCTACTAAAAATATAAAAAATTAGCCAGGCATGGTGGCATGCACCTGTAATTCCAGCTACTCAGGAGGCTGAGGCAGGAGAATCACTTGAACCCGGGAGGCAGAGGTTGCAGTGAGCTGAAGTCACATCACTGCACTCTAGCCTGGGTGACAGAGCGAGACTCTGTCTAAAAAAAAAAAAAAAGCTTAATTGCCGACTTGCCCCTGTAATCCCAGCACTTTGGGAGTCCAAGGAGGGAGGACTGCTTAAGCCAGGGGTTCAAGACCAGCCCAGGCAAAATGGCAGGATCCCATCTCTCCAAAAAAAATACAAAGTCAGCTGAGCATGGTGGTGTCTGCCGGTGGTCCCAGCTACTCAGGAGGCTGAGGTGGGAGGATCACTTGAGCCCAGGAGTCTGAGGCTGCAGTGAACCATGATCATGCCACTGCACTCCAGCCTTCGTGACAGAGCAAGATCCTGTCTCAAAACTACATAAAAATGCATAAAAATGCTTAATTATAGGGTGAGATAAGGGCT
The DNA here is from genome assembly GCA_963574635.1 of Cheracebus regulus. Lineage (NCBI taxonomy): Eukaryota > Metazoa > Chordata > Mammalia > Primates > Pitheciidae > Cheracebus > Cheracebus regulus. The sequence continues at coordinate 15,352 of CAUYQU010090183.1, read as the reverse complement.
TCCTGAAGTCACAATTTTACTTTCTTTTACATCTGCCTTTTATATTGTAGTAAAATATACATAGTGTAAAACTAACGGTTTTAATCATTTCTCAGCATATATACAGTTCGGTGGCATGAAGTACATTCACACTGTTGTGCAATTACCACCATCCGTCTCCAGAAAGCTTCATCTTGCAAAACCGAAACAGCATACCCATTGAACACTAACTTCCCATTCTTCCCTTCTCTTTAATTTTTTTTGGCGGGGGTGGGGGGGCGGGGGGTGGCGGAGTCTCTCTCTGCCGCCCAGGCCAGGTTTAAGCGATTCTCCGGCCTCAGCCTCCCGAGTAGCTGGGATTACAGATGGCTGCCATCACGACCGGCTAATTTTTGTATTTTTCTTTTTTAGTAGAGATGGGATTTCACCATGTTGGTCAGGCTGGTCTCAAACTCCTGACCTCATGATTTGCCTGCCTCAGCCCCCCAAAGTGCTGGGATTACGGGCGTGACCCACCACACCCGGTCTTTTTTTTTTTTTTTTTAAGTTCCAGGGTACATGTACAGGATGTGCAGGTTTGGGACGTAGGTAAACCTGTGCCGTGAGGGTTTGCTGCACCTGTCAATCCATCGCCTAGGTATGAAGCCCGGCATGCATTAGCTATTTTCCCTGATGCTCTTCCCCACCCCACCCTCCCCCAAAGGGCCCCAGTTTGTGTGGTGTTCCCCTCCCTGTGTCCATGTGTTCTCATTGTCCAGCTCCCACTTATAAGCGAGAATATGCAGCGTTTGGTTTTCTGTTTCTGTGTTAGTTTGCTGAGGGTGATGGCTTCCAGCTTCATCCACATCCCTGCAAAGGACATGACCTCATTCCTTTTTTTTTTTTTTTTTTTTTTTGAGATGGAGTTTCCCACTTGTCCCACAGGCGAGAGTGCACTAGTGAGATCTCCGCTCACTGCAACCTCCACCTCCTGGGTTCAAGTGATTGTCCTGCCTCGGTCTCCAGAGTAGCTGGGATTACAGGTGCCATGCCTGGCTAATTTTTGTATTTTTAGTAGAGACAGGGTTTCACCATGTTGGCCAGGCTGGTCTCGAGCTCCTGACCTCAGGTGATCCACCTGCCTTGGCCTCCCAAAGTGCTAGGATGACAGGCATTTGGGTTGATTCCATGTCTTTGCTATTGTGAATTGTGCAGCAACCCTTCTCTTTAGACTACTATCATCAGCTGCCTGCATGACGAAGAGTCTAGCATTGTTCTAATCACATTCCACATAATAAACTCCTCTGATCCTCACCCAAACCTATGAGGCAGGTGCTATTGATACCCTATTTTGGATGGGCGCAGTGGCTCACACCTGTAATCCCAGCAGTTTGGGAGGCCAAGGCTGGTGGATCACCTGAGGTCGGGAGTTCGCGACCAGCCTGACCAACATGGAGAAACCCCATCTCTACTAAAAATACAAAATTAGCCAAGCATGGTGGCACATGCCTGTAATCCCAGCTCAGGAGGCTGAGGCAGGAGAATCACTTGAACCTGGCAGGCAGAGGTTGCAGTGAGTCAAGATTGCACCATTGCACTCTAACCTGGGTAACAAGAGTGAAACTCCGTCTCAAAAAAAATCCTATTTTACAGATGAGAAAACTGAGGCACAGAGAGGTCAAGGTATCAGCCCAAGATCACACAGCAAGGCAATGATGGAATCGGATTTGAACCGGGGTCAGCTGCCTCAGGGTCTGTGTTCTTCATGCCTAGGTCTCACCTGCCCAGACCGGGGTGAGGGATCACTTCTCAGAGTATCTAAAACCAGAGCATTTCAGACAGAGGGAACAGCATAGGCAAAGGCCCTGAGGTGTCTGACAAATTGGAGGGACAGAGAGGTGTTTGGTGAAGGCTGAGTGAGGTGGGGACAGCAGTGGGAGACAAGATGGGAAGTGACAAAGGAACTGCATTGCTCAGGGCTTGCTGGCCACAGCGGGGACTTTGGTCTTTAGTCCAGGGGCCTCAGGGAGCCACTGAAGTTTATAGGCAAAAGAGGAGTGGCTCTTATTTCCTCTCTCTAGTTGTGCAGACTCCGGCATTACTGGGAAACAGTCAGAACTCCTTTGGGTGTAAGAAACAGAAGCAAGTGGCAGAACTGAACACAAAGTGAGGGGTCCAGGCATCCTGGTTCTGGCCACCCAGCTTTGTGGCCTTGGACAACTTGCTTTACCTCTCTGTGGCCCAGCTCCCTCATCTGTGCAATGGAGACTAACGCAAGTCAGGTGGTTAGAATAAGGATCTGGTGGCCAGGAGCAGTGGTTCATGCCTGTCATCCCAGCACTTTGGGAGGCAGAGGCGGGTGGATCACTTGAGGTCAATAGTTTGAGACCAGCCTGGCCAACATGCTGAAACCCCATTTCTACTAAAAGTATAAAAATTACCTGGGTGTGGTGGCAGGCACCTGTAATCCCAGCTACTTGGGAGGCAGAGGTTGCAGTGAGCCGAGATCACGCCACTGCACTCCAGCCTGGGTGACAGCAAGACTCTGTCAGAAGAGGAAGAAGAGAAGGAGGAGGAGGAGAAAGAAGAAGGAGGAGGTGGAGGAAGAGGAGGAGGAGACAGAGGAAGAGGTGGGAGAGGGGGAGTAGGAGGGCGAGGGGGAGGAGGGGGGAGGGAGAGGAGAATGAGGAGAGGGAGGAGGGGGAGGAGGAGGAGGGGACGAAGAGGAAGGAGCAGTAGCCATGGGCAGGCCTCACCCAGCCTCTAGACCCACAGGTCACAGGTGGACGGAAGGGGACGTGGGGAATGACAATGTTCACCAGCACACACAGCCGGCAGACGCCCTCCATCTGCTGCCATCCACGGCCCTTCACCACTCTCAGGGGGTACACAGGCTTCCACGGGTAGACAACCCCATCTCCTGAGGAAAAAGGTGGGAGCCACTTTTATGCTGTATCAGCTTCTCATTGCTGTCCTACCAATAAACACTAACTTGGCAGCTTACACAACACAACTGTATTCTCTTACGGTTCTGGAGGTCTCAAGATCTGGAAGACTGGGTGCAGTAGCCCACACCTGAAATCCCAGAACTTTAAGAGGCCAAGTGGGGAGGATTGCTTGAACTCAGGAGTTTGAGACCAGCCAGGGCAACATAGCAAGGCCCCATCTCTACAAAAAATTTTTTTAAAATAGCCTGGTGTGGTGTTGTGTACCTGTAGTTGCAGCTACTCTGGAGGCTGAGTCTGGAGGCTCACTTGAGTTCAGAAGTTGGAGGCTATAGTGAGCTATGACTGTGCCACTGCTCTCCAGCCTGGATAACGGAGTAAGACCCTGTCTCAGAAAATAAATAAATAAATGAAGATACGGGCTACACTCAGTGTCAGCAGGCTGCGTTCCCTTCCAGAGGCTTGACAGAAGGATCTGTTTCCTTGTTTATTCAGGTTGTCAACAGAGTTTTGTTCCTTGCAGTTATGTTCATAGTTCTTTGCAGAATTCAGTTCTATTTGTATTTTTAATAGAGACAGGGTTTCACCATGTTGGCCAGGCTGGTCTTGAACTCCTGACTTCAAGTGATCTGCCTGTCTTGGCCTCTCAAAGTGCTGGGATTACAGGTGTGAGCCATCGTACCTGGCCCAATCTCTTTTGAGGTCCAATCAGTCACACTGAATGAGACTGCACCCTAATGACCTCATTCTAATCTAATTATTACTTTAAAGTTCTAATCTCCAAACACAGTTGCATTCTCAGGTACGAAGGGTTGGGCTTTCCACATATGAATTTGAACGGGACGTAGTGCATCCTATAACTGGAAAAGAAAGGCAGCCAGTGTGGCTGGGGGTCAAGGAAGAGGGTTGGGAGGGAGGCAAGGGAGAGGTCTAGAGAGATCAGGAGAAGATTCGGGCCATGGGAAGAACTTGTTTTATTTGCACATGATGAAAAGCCACAGGCTGGTTGAGCATAGTGGCTCACTCAGGGAGGCTGAGGAGGGCGGATCACCTCAGGTCGGGAGTTCAAGACCAGCCTGGCCAACATGGTGAAACCCCGTCTCTACTAAAAATACAAAAGCTAGCCAGGTGTGGTGGTGTGCGCCTGTAATCCCAGCTACTCGGGAGGCTGAGGCAGGAGAATCACTTGAACCTGGGAGGCAGAGGTTGCAGTGAGCTGAGATTGTGCCACTGTACTCCAACCTGGGCAATAGAGTGAGACTCCATCTCAAAAAAAAAGAAAAATGCCACAGGCTGGCTGAGCACAGTGGCTCATGCCTGTCATCCCAGCACTTTGGGAGACTGAGGCAGGAGGATTGCTTGAGCCCAGGAGTTAGACACCAGCCTGGACAACATAGTGGGACCCTATCTCTAATAAAAAGAAAAGCTGGTTGTGTTGGTGCACACCTATAGTCCCAACTACTCCAGAGGCTGAGGTGGGAGGATCACTTAAGCCCAGGAGTTCAAGGTTACAGTCAGCTATGACTGTGCCACGGCGCTCTAGCCTGAGTAACAGAATGAGACTCTATCTTGGAAAAAGCAAGCAAGCAAATAAGAAAGAGAGGCCGGGCGCGGTGGCTCACGCCTATAATCCCAGCACTTCGGGAGGTTGAGGTGGGCAGATCACCAGGTTAAGAGATCAAGACCATCCTGGCCAACATGGTGAAACCCCGTCTCTACTAAAAATACAAAAAAGTTAGCCAAGTGTGGTGGTGTGCATCTGTAATCCCAGCTACTTAGGAGGCTGAGGCAGGAGAATCACTTGAACTCAGGAGGCAGAGGCTGCAGTGAGCCGAGATTGTGCCACTGCACTCCAGCCTGGGTGACAGAGCGAGATTCTATCTCACAAAAAAAAAAAAAAAAAAAAAAGAGAGAGAGAGAAAGAAAGAAAGAAAAGCCACTAGGATGTTCTGAATAGGGACTAACGTGTTCTGAGCTATGTTTTGCAAAAGTCCTATGCATACAAGGGTCTTCTGAGAAGGTGACTGGGACACTAAGGAGGAGGCTTCTTCAGTCGTTCAGCTGATCCCTGGGCTGGGATCGAAGGTTGGAGAGAGGCGGATGGCTCTGGCGGCATTGAGAGGGAAAGGACTTGTGGATCAGTGTGCAAAACAGACACGGACCAGTTGGAAGTTTGTGATGGAAGAAACATGTCTATACAAGCGAAGTGATATATCTACCTTCTCAAGTTAAACCTTTCAGGGAGGATCTTTTGGGCAGACACACCATTTTTTTTTCTTCCCTTTTGAGACAAGGTCTTGCTCTGTTGCCCAGGCTGCAGTGCAGTGGCGTGATCACGGCTCACTGCAGCCTCAAATTCCTGGGCTCAAGGGATCCTCCCACCTCTGCCGAGTAGCTGGGACTAAGGCGTCACCACATTTGGCTGATTTTGTTTTCTTTTGAGACAAAGTCTTGCTCCGTTTCCCAGGCTGGAGTGCAGTGATGTGATCTCGATTCACTGCAACCTCTACCTCCCAGGTTTAAGCAATTCTCATGCCTCAGCCTCCCAAGTAGCTGGGATTACAGGCAGTCGTCACCATGCCTGGCTAATTTTTGTATTTTTAGTAAGATGGGGTTTCACCACGTTGGTCAGGCTGGTCTCAAACTTCTGACCTCAGGTGATCCACCCAATTCGGCCTCCCACAGCGCTAGATTGCAGGTGTGAGTCACAGCTCCCTTCCTAATTTTTTTTATTTTTAGTAGAGATGAGGTCTGGCTGTGTTTCCCAGGCTGCTCTTGAACTCCTGAGCTCAGGCAATTCTCTCACCTCAGCCTTTCAAAGTGCTGGGATTACAGGTGTGAGACACCATGCCCAGCTCCATTTCTTGTGTGCTGTGGTTTCCTTAGGTTTCGGCATAGTACTCGGCACATAGTGGGTGATCAATGAATGTTTGTGGGATCAGTGGATGAATGACTTAAATGAGAATTGAAGAAATCAGGGGCCTGGGAGGCTGAGGCAAGAGGAAATTGGGAAATTGGGAGGCTGGGGCGAGAGGACTGCTTGAGCTCATGAGTTCAAGACCAGCCTGGGTAATACAGCCAGATCTCCTCTCTACTAAAAATCAAAGAGATTAGCCAAGCATGGTGGCAGACCCTGGGAGTGTGTGTGAGCATGGAGGGGTCGGTGGTCAAGGTCTTGAGTTCTGGGTGCTCAGAGTTGGGGGCAGCTGGCAGCTGGAGGCTTACCTATGACTCTTAGAGGGAGGTGAGATTTCTAACAACAGTTTTGAGGTAGTGAGCTCCACATCTCTGGGAGTGTGTAAGTGGGAAGGGCACTTGTCCAGAGGGTCGTAGAGGAAATTTCTGCCTCAGAAAGCTGAGGTCTAAATGAGCATTCACTGAGTTTCCCAGGAGCCCAGGGGTGAAAGGGTTTCTGCATCTCCCTTACTTCCTGTGGCACCTGAGACTCAGGCTGTCTCACATACCTCTGTGCCTTGTGCCTGGAGCTTGGAGTGGGTCTCTCTTGGGGTCTGGGTGTCTGGCTTGCTCCAGGCATCATGGTTCTGAATTCCATGCCCTTGAGCTTGGAGGTGCTGCCCCCTGGTGTGGAGGAGAGGAGGAGAAGAAATGTCTCCTCAACACCCCATGACCTCCTGGTAGTGGGTTCTGTCCGTTCCATAGGTTGAACCTGCCTTGGGGAGAGCTCGGCTGGGTCAGAGGGGGTGCAATCCTGCATATTTGCGACCTGGGGATCTTGGGCTGTCAGTGGGGGACCCTCACCCCCAAGCTGAGGATCTCACGCTAACCCGGGGTAAGCCTGGAGGCACACCCTACCTGGTCTCCAGGACAGAGTAGGACAGGGTGGGTGGGGACTGTCTCCTGGCAGACTTGGAGGGGAAGGGAGGTCTCCTCACTGCTCCACAAACAAATGCATTTCCACTCTGGAAGATTCCATGCATAAGCATGGTTCTTGCAGGTGAGTCAGACAGAGAGAGAGAGAGAGAGAGAGATAGGGCGAGAGGTAGAGACAGAGACACACACACTGAATCAGGGAGAAAGAAACACATCAAGTGAGGCCAGGTGTGGTGACTCACGCCTGTAATCTCAGCACTTTCAGAGGCAGAGGTGGGTGGATCACCTGAGCCCAGGAGTTGGAGACCAGCCTGAGCAACACGGCGAAACCCCATCTCTACTAAAAATACAAAAAATTAGCTGGATATGGTGGCATGCACCTGTATTCCCAGCTATTCAGGAGGCTGAGGTGGGAGGATCACCTGAGCCCGGGGAGGTCGAGGCTGCAGTGAGTCATGATTGTGCCCCTGCACCCCAGCCTGGTTGACAGAGTGAGACCCTGTCTCAAAAACTAACAAAAAACCAAGCACAGCAAGTGAGCACAAAACTCCTGAAAAGTTAGCAATGCACAGAAAGACACAGCAGGAGCCTACAGAGCCTGTGAAAGGTGCTCCCTAAATAGTGAGTGGCTGAAGGAGTGAATGAACGAGTGAATGAGCGATTTCTTGGGCTGAGCGTAAAGGGACTTGACATAGACATGGATAACTTCCAGCAGCTCCTGTCCACTGTGTTGATAAACTGGGGTGTCCCGACTGCTGGCTGGAGGTCCCGATGTCCCTTGGGCTGGGCTAGGGGGCGTGAAGACAGAGGGTCCTACCTCCAGAGGGGACCCAGGACACCCCATAGGGAGAAAGTCTAACCTCCCCATCCCAAGAGGCTGGATTCCCCCTCCCAACCCTGGCAGGGACAGGGTGGGGCGGGAGAGGCCTCCTGAAGCATCCCCAGTGCACATCTCAGGGAAAACTCATGGGGACTCAGAGGAACTGGCTGAGAGATGGACCTTTTTTTTGAGATGGAATCTCGCTCTGTTGCCCAGGCTGGAGTGCAATGGCACAATCTCAGCTCACTGTAACCTCCACCTCCCGGGTTCAAACAATTCTCTGCCTCAGCCTCCTGAGTAGCTGGGATTACAGGCACCTGCCACCACACTCTGCTACTTTTTGTAGTTTTAGTAGAGATGGGGTTTCACCATGTTGGTCTTGAATTCCTGACATCTTGATCCACCCGCCTTGGCCTCCCAAAGTGGGATTACAGGCGTGAGCCACCACGCCTGGCCTGCGAGATGAACTTTTAATGGAATGGAGGGAGATGGGGATGCATAGCCTGGGACACGTGGTCACTGGGTGCCTGTGCTGGGGCGAGTGAGAACCAGTGTGCAGGTGAAACTCCTCACCTGGGTATCTGCCCCAGGGTTGCAGCGGACTGGGAAGCCTTTATGAATGTCACCACCCACTGATGTCCAAGTCTTGCTTCATAGTATGGGGTCCAGGGAATGGTCTTGGGGAGTGGGTTCTGGAGAGCCTGTGAGAGATCTAAGGTGGGGTGTCTATCACAGGGTGACCCTGGGAGGGTATCTTTGGGGGAGTCTGTGGAGGAGGGAGTTGGAAGGTGTCGAAACATAGAGGACAGCCTAGGGTCTACTGAGGTTATTATAGGATGGTCTTGGGGACAGAAGCAGGACATTTGGGAGGCTGGCTCTTCTATGGGAGGATTTGGGGGCTGAGGCATGGGGTCAGGAAGTGCCCTGTGAGAGAGAACATTTGGGGATACTTCAGGGGGAGATGCAGTACAAGAAAGTGGCCTTAGAGCAACAGGGGTCCACCCTGGGGTTTCGGCGGTGATGGGGGAATGTAGCTCAGAATATGAAGTGCTTTGGGAGGATGGATGGGAGATGGGTTATGGGAGCACCTGGCGGGTGAGTGGGGCCAAGGGAAGTCTGAGGGAAAAATTCTGAGGGGAGGGGAGAGTCTTTCGAGGATTATGGAACTTTGCAGGGATGATGGGACCATTGTAAGAGAGACCCTTGAAAGTCAGAATCCAGGTCGGTGTGATGGGGGGGTCAGCCCCTGTTGGGGGTATCCTAGGGGAAACCAATGAAGAGGTGGATTTGGGGTGCTGAGAACCAGGAGTGTCATGATAAGTGGAATTTGGGGGTGCGTTTGGGATTAGAAATAAGGGGCAGATTATGGGGGTGCACTTAGTGGTTGGAGTACTCATGGGAAGATTCTGGGAGGAGATTGGAACATTTCAGGGTAGAGAGTGGATTGAGGGTTCCTGAGGAGCATATTAAGGGGGGTGACAGAATGGAGGGTTTGGAGCCCAGGGGAATCTTAGGGTGTGCTATCAAAGCAATAGATAATGGGGTAAGATTAGGGAGTCAGAATTTGAGGGTCCTGGGCACGTAGTGGGTAATTAGTGAATGCGGGTGGGATCAATGCATGCATCACTTAAACTAGAAATGGAAGGAACTGGGGATGTGGCTTGGGAGACGGCAGACCCTAGGTGTGTGTGTGGGCATGGGGCAGGTGGTCAGAGCCTTTCATGCTCTTCATGCTTGGGGTTGGGGGCAGGTGCCAGGTGGAGGCTTACCTATGACTCCTAGGAGGTGAGATTTCTAACAACAGCCTTGAGGTAGTGAGCTTCCCATCTCAGGGAGTGTGTAAATGGGAAGGGCATTTGTCCAGAGGTGGTGGGGGGAGGGGGTGTCCCAACGCAAGGGTGCCTGGGGAGGGGCACAGATCACGGGAGGATGGGTTGACAGGATTAGAACTTAGTGGTCTGTTGGGGGTTGTTCATGGGGAAGGTGGGTTTAGGGGGTCAGGATTGGGGTGTCTCAGGGCATGCATCATAGGAGGTTAGATCAGCCTGTGGAGCGGGGTGTCCAGGAGTGGATGGGGTAGGACAGGAGGAAGGACAGGACACAGCCGGCTGTAGCAGAGGCTTTACTGCCCCCACACCCTCCCCAGATCTGCCCTGGTCAGTAGCATTTGCGGTATAAAATATGGGGACCCTGTTCCTGGTACTGCTCTCTCAGGACCCAGCAGGACTGGAAGGCACGCAGGGAGGCCAGGATTGAGCCCCCAATCCACACGGAGAAATTCCTGGTGGGCTGGGCAGTCACCACCACGTGAGTCTTGGGGGGCAGGGCATGCAGCAGCTCTGCCCGGAAACGACCCTCGAAGCCAGCAAAGAGTGAGGACCCCCCGCAGAGAAGCACGTGTTGGGCCACGTCAGCCTGCACCTCCAGGGGCACCTTTCGGAGACTCTGCCTGGCCATGGTGGAGAGGCCCAAGGGGGACAGCCCCGGGACCTCTGGGGGGCTGAACAGCAGCTCCGGACACTGGAACAGCTCCTTGCCCAGGGTGACCGTGCACCCATCCGGCAGCTTCAGGGTCCGCTTGTACTCCTGCTCCGGCCGCGCCTGCTCCTTCTGGAAGTCAGAGGCCACGTAGCAATAGTGGTGCTTAATGTTCTCCACCGTGGCCAGGTCCTGCGGTCCCAGGGGCAGGCCAGCCCCCAAGAGCATCTCTGCCAGGAAGGCCGTCAGGTGGTTGCCCGCCAGGTCCAGGCGCTCCGTGGCGTGGGGCAGGTTGTAGCCCTGGAAGACCGGCACCGTGTAGGTGACCCCATGACCCGTGTCCACTACCAGCCCGCTGACACGCCCGTGGGCGTAGACTGATAGTACTGACTGCGATGCCACGTACATGGCTGGAGAGCGCAACGACTCGAAGGCTACCTCCACTAGCTTCTCGCGGTTGGTGGCCGGGCTGAAGGGTGGGTCTGAGAACAGCAGCGGGTGGTTGTAGGTGGCCACTCGGAGGTCGTGCTCCAGCAGGTGGCGCCAGATGAGCTCGGCGGCGTCCCAGTCCACGATAATGCCATTGCGCAAGGGTTGCACCAGCGTCAGCTCCGGGCGCATGCGGGCGGCCTCACCGATGAACGTCTGCAGCCCAGACTGCCCCGAGGTGGCGGGTTTCTTGGGCTGGCATCCCAGGATGGTGGCCACGGTGTAGGTGGGCCTGCCCTGCCCAGCAAAACCTACCTTACAGGTGCCCGTGCCCATGTCAATAACCACAGCATCCGTCTTTGGTGGCAGCCTATCGGCTACCAGGCTGGGGGAGTCTCGCTGTGGGGGCTTGTTCACCGTGTTGGAACTGGGGTTCAGGTCAGGCCTGGGGGCCTCCAGGGAGGACTGGGATTCCAAGGGCTTGGGGCGATTTGCATCCATGGTTGCAGGAGGCCAGGTGAGGGAGCTTTTCCTCTGGGGTTGGGGGTTATGGGGAAGAGAGGTTGAGACCCGGCCAGTGGCGACGGCAGGCAGAGAGAGAGGGGGCAGCCCTGGGCTCCAAACCCTCCGTTCTGTCACCCCCCTTAATATGCTCCTCAGGAACCCTCAATCCACTCTCTACCCTGAAATGTTCCAATCTCCTCCCAGAATCTTCCCATGAGTACTCCAACCACTAAGTGCACCCCCATAATCTGACCCCCCCCCCGCCGCAGTCTATGACGTCACGCTGCCCCCCCCCCCCAGCCTTCTTAAGACATCACAATGCAGCCCAGAGCATGGGGCCTCGTCCAGCCCTGCCTGCCCCAAGGCTGGCGTCTCTTCTGGGTTTCCTTTGAAGAGCCAAATTTGGAGGAGGAGATGAGTGTTTCAGAGCAAGGCCCTCTGGCACATTTCTGAAGCCAGTAATGTTACCAAGCAGAAGGGCTTGCTGCCGGATGCGCTAGAAGCGAATACGATGGCACCTGGTTTTTGAGAAAATCAAAGCTTTTTATTGCGGGTCGACCCACTGGGAGATAGGAATTCAGCTCAAATCTGTTTCTCTGCTGGCTTTAAGGCAGTAATTTTATTAGAAAAGGTTTGGAGGTGGGTGGGGGGGAGGATTCTGGGATTAGCAGGTGATTGGTGGAAGGAAAGGGGAGGTCCTGGGGCCTGCACAGGTATCTTCACAGGCTGCATGTGCAAATTTACAGGGAGTGAAACAGGCAGTGGACATTCGAGGTGTGATGTCAGCAAGCTCTTTCTGCACCGACTCCAGTTGGCTATGTTGGTTCCAGCTGATTTCAGCCAGTTAAAACTTCATAAGTGGGGCTGGGCACGGTGGCTCACACCAGTAATCCCAGCACTTTGGGAGGCTGAGGTTACCTGAGATCAGTTCTAGACCAGCCTGGTCAACATGGTGAAACCCATTTCTACTAAAAATACAAAAATTAGCTGGACATGGTGGTGTATGCTGTGGTCCCAGCTACTGGGAAGACTGAGGCAGGAGAAACACTTGAACTCAGGAGGCATAGGTTGAAGTGAGCTGAGATCATGCCACAGCACTCCAGCCCGGGCAATGGAGTGAGACTCTGTTTCAAAAAAGAAAAAAAAAGAAAAAAGAAAAAAAAATTAGCCGGGTGTGGTGGCACTCGCCTGTAGTCTCAGCTACTAAGGAGGCTGAAGCATGAAAATCTCTTGAACCTGGGAGGTGGAAGTTGCAGTGAGCCAAGATCATGCCACTGCACTCCAGCCTATGTGACAGAGCAAGACTCTTTCTCAAAACAAACCAAGAAACAAACAGGCCAGGGGCAGTGGCTCACGCCTGCAATCCCAGCACTTTGGGAGGCCGAGGTGGGCGGATCACCTGAGGTCAAGAGTCCAAGACCAGCCTGACCAACAGAGAGAAACCCCGTCTCTACTGAATATATAAAATTAGCCGAGTGTGGTGGCACATGCCTGTAATCCCAGCTACTCAAGGGGCTGAGGCAGGAGAATCACTTGAACCCGGGAGGCGGAGGTTGCAATGGCATTACCATTGCACTCCAGCATGGGCAACAAGAGCAAAACTCCATCTCAAAAAAAAAAAAAGAAAGAAAGAAAAAAAGAAACAAACAAAAAACCCTCAAGAGTGGAAGGCATTTCAGCAAGTTGTTTCTTTTTTGATCTGCCATTCTGTAAACTCAAACATTTGTTTGGGGCATGGTTTCAGTAAAACCATGTGAAATTGGTTTCTCTAAAATTGGCCATGCTTTCAGGAAGACCCAGGAATCCTCCTCAGGGTACTTCGCCATGAAGCTATTTACAGTGTAGTAGCAGAGAGCTTGTCATAGGCCTCCCTAGAATATTAGAATATTCCTCCTCAGAATATTAATCAGAAGGTGGCCAGTTAACATGGTTTCCGGGTTTCCAAATGGAGACAGAGGCCAGCCGTGGGTGGGGATGGAGAGAGGCAGGCAGAGGCAGGAACAACTTTGTCCTAGGTTCTTTTCTTTCTCTGCCATGTTCACTGCCTGGATCATTCTCCCTGTCCCATTCCTGCCGAGAAGGAATTTGCCTCTTCAAATCTCAGCCTGATGCCACCTCCTCCTGGAAGCCAACCTTGACTTGTACTCTGCACTCCAACTATATGGCAGATGGGGGAGATCTGCCTTCTCTCCAGGGGTTCCTCCCTGCTTCCTCCTGGCAAGAGAGGGGCTCAGTGAGATACAAGAAGGGGCTTTCGGTATAGATAAAAGGGGAGGGGAGGGAGTGTATCTGGGAGGAAAGAATTGTCTCAACAATAAATAGCAGGCTTCAAAATGCATTAGAAGAGCTGCTTCAAGACTATGACTGTTTTTGGTGATATCAGGTATCAACAGTTACTTAAAACAAATAAGACCTTTTTTTCTTAGTGTATCATGCATGTGGTGTTAGAAATCACCAGGAATGATCAGCCTGGCCAAGAGAGTGAAACCCCATCTCTACTAAAAAAATGCAAAAATTAGCCAGGCATGGTGGCGGAGGCCTGTAATCCCAGCTACGTGGGAGGCTGAGGTGGAGAACTGCTTGAACCCGGGAGGTGGAGGTTGCAGTGAGCTGAAATGGCGCCACCGCACTCCAGCCTGGGTGACAGATCAAGACTCCATCTCAAAAAAAAGAAGAAGAAGAAAAAAGAAAATCACCAGGAATAGTGCTATTGAATGTCTTATGGGATATCTAAGTGAAAGAGGTTTAATTTTCTAGTTGTGTATAGATTACTCTGCCAGAATGGGGTTTATTGAGCATTTTAATCATTGACTTAGTTAATTATTGGTATGTGTGGTCTAATCCATGCTTTTGGAAATATTTGCTCAGCTATTTATGGAGGGCCTAGATACTTTTTTGGACTGTTCACAACAACCAGAGACACTAAGTGATAACACTGCCTTGTTTTCAATTTTTGTGTGTGTGACTAGGGCTTGCTCTGTTCTCCACGCTGGAGAGCAGTGGCGCAATCACCGCTCACTGTAGTCTTCTCAACCTCGTGGGCTCAAGCAATCATCTCACATCAGCCTTCGAAGTAGCTGGGACTACCGGCATGTGCTACCATGCCCAGATATGTTCTCTAGAAATGGGGTCTTGCTATGTTGCCTAGGCTGATCTCAAAATCGTGGGCTCCAGCGATCCTCTTGCCTTGCCCTCCTGAAGTGCTGGGATGACAGGTGGGAGCCACCACACCTGACCGTTCTTCATTTTTAATTTTTAAAACATGGCAACTTTTCACAGCAACTTTATGACTTAGGAGTGGGTACTGTGTCTATTTTTTTTGATAGAATAGAAGCTCGAAGAGGCCAAGTCATTGTCCAAAGTCACAACTGGGGTGAGGCAGAAGCAAGAGTCGAGCCTCCATCTTAGACTTACTGCAGTGGCTGACTGTGAATCTGGGAAATTGTGAAATCTATGATCCACCCAAAACAGCCAGGCATGGTGGCTCACATCTGTCATCCCAGCTACTAGGGAGGCTGAGGTGGGAGGATCACTTGAGCCCAAGAGTTGGAGGCTGCAGTGAGCTATGATCACACCACTGCACCCAGCCTGGGTGACAGAGTGAGACCCTCTCTCAAAGAACGAACAAACAAAAAACCCACTAAAAGGCAGAGGCAAAGGCTGGGACTCTCTGAGCCTCCATTTCCTCTCCTCTTGGGTAAAATGAGGATACCGTGTCTGGCACTTCACAGATGCTAGCTTCTGAGATACTGAAGTAACAATATGGGAAATAGCATGATTATAGGCAATAAAGCTATGATGTGCTCAAGGCCACAGATCTGGGGCCAGGTTTCTGGGGTTTAAGACCTGGCTCCTCTGCTTAATAGCTGAGGCAAACTACTAACTGTGCCTCAGTTTCCCCATTTGCAACATGGGAATAATAATATTAGTGCCGACCTCAAAGTGCAGCTACGAGGATGGGCATATTATTATTTTCGAGTGTTTAGGTCAGTGGTTCACACATAGTAAGTGCTACATGAGGATTTGTTATGTAAATGACAAGTACTGTGGTCTTTGTGTGAATGCGTGACAGTGGAACATCTGAGCAATTTGAAGTGGAATTGGGAATTTAAGTGGGCATTTATCTAGAAAGGGCATTTCTGGCACACATATCAAGCAGACTTCAGATCTGTGCAGTGGACTTACTCGAAGGCTGCTTGGGCGAGCTAATTTTTCCACCCAGTCTTGGATCTCAGAGAGATAAGATGTATAGTCTCCTGCCTACCAGCAGGGAGTACCCAAGACCCCATCTCTGCAAAAAAGAGTAATACCAAAAAAAAAAAAAAAAAAAAAAAAAAAAAAAAAAAAAAAAAAATTTTGATGGGCGGGGTGGTTCACAAAGGTAGGC
>CAUYQU010090182.1:0-18822 GCA_963574635.1 Cheracebus regulus | reverse complement strand
GTTATTTTCATCCCCTATTCCTTCCTGTCTCCATTGTTAAACACAATTATTGGCATAAAAGAGGTTTTTAATACCCATTTTTAGACTGTATTCTAGCCTGCGCAATAAAACAAGAATCCCATTCTCTCTCCCTCTTTCTCTTCCTCTTTCTTTCTTTCATTCTTTTTTTTTTCTTTTGCTGTTTCTTTCTCCTTTTCTCTCTTTTTCTAAAATCTCTTCCTCTCTCTTTCTCTTTCATTTTTTCTTTCTTTTGCTGTTTCTTTCTCCTTTTCTCTTTTTCTAAAATCTCTTCCTCTTTCTTTTTCATTTTTTCTTTCTTTTGCTGTTTCTTTCTTTCTCCTTTTCTTTTTCTAAAATCTCTAAAAAAAAAAAAAAAAAAGTTATTTCATCAACACTGGTCTCCAAGATGGCAATTTAAAAGTCACAGGAAGGGGTGAGTCACAGCTTTTCCTGACAAAGACTGAAGGGTGAAGGGATAGGGGAGAGGCTGGTCACAGATGCAAAATTTCAGTTACACAGGAGGAATCAGCTTACAAAACCCACTGCATATCATGGCAACTATAGTTAATAACACTGTTATGGTGGTCCAATATACAACAGTTCAACTTTACAGTGGGTTCACTGTGGTATTAAGTGTTTTCAACTTACAGTGGGTTTATTGGTATGTGACCCCATCATGAGTTGAGATACATCTGTAGGATATATTTGAAAATTGCTACGAGTAGTTCTTAAGGTTCTCACCACAAAAAATTAAGTTGTGAGGTAATGTATATGCTAATTAGCTTGATTTAGCCATTCTATGATGTATACATAATTAAAAAATCATACGGAACACAATAAACATATATAATTTTTACTTAATTAAATAAAAGTCAGTCTGGGCTGGATGCAGTGGCTCACACCTGTAATCCTAGCACTTTAGGAGGCCAAGGGCGGGGGGATCACTTGAGGTCAGGAGTTCAAGACTAACCTGGCCAACATGGTGAAACCAAAAATACAAAATTTACCAAAAATACAAAAATTAGCTGGGTGTGGTGGCACATGCCTATAATCCCAGCTACTCAGGAGGCTGAGTGAGGCAGGAGAATTGCTTGAACCCAGGAGGTGGAGGTTGCAGTAAGCTGAGATCGCATCACTGCACTCTAGCAGACAAGACTCTGTCTGCAAAAAAAAAAAAAAAAAAAAAAAAAGTCAGTCTGCAAATTAATAACTAAGTAACCATAAAGTCCTCTGCAAAGTTTGGCCTATCATTAAACCCTTCCACTTCTCAGCATCCACTATTTAAATCTGGAACCTATCTACTTACAGGTATACTGTCAAGGCTAATAGAAAGGTCGATAGTGTTACAGGATTTTGAAGGGAAGAAAAGCCATATACTGTTCATGTGAATCAGACCCCAAGCTGTCCACTGTCTACAGGGTGACGCCTCCCCACTGTCCCCAGGACCTCATGCGCTATATTTACACCATCGAGTGTAACCCTAAGTAGCTGGAGTGAGCAGGAAAGGGGCCATCATGGGCAGCTGAACCAATGCCTGGGCAGGACACGCTTGTGCTTTGTATCCTTTCTAGAAGGACTGAGGACATTTGCCTTAACAGGTCCTGCAGATTGGCCATAAATTGGTCTTCGAGAAACTTAGATCTCTCACTCAGAGCATAGCTTCTCATTGTAGAAGACTGCAGATGAAGACATGGAAAAGGAGGAGGCCACACCCTGGGTCCTAAATGCCCTCCTTACCAGATCCAGTGTCCTCCCAGAATCTTGAAAGTCAGCTCTTGGCACTGCTGCCCTGGTTTTCTAGCAGTCTCTATGCCTGGGTCCCGCCCTGCCACAAGCCCTGCTCTCCTACCTGTGCTGTGACAGCTCCTTCACTGTCTGCCAGGCTGTCATGTTCCCTCTTCTGCTACCACCTGTGCCCAAGCCCCGAAGTTTTCGTCTTTATCCTCTGCTCTCTCCTGCCTCCCTCATGCTGCCTCATGGCTTCAACCATCACTTCCCATACTGGGAACCCAGCACGCCACTGCCTGCAGGATAGTAACTATCAAACCACCACCTCACGCCACACACAATCCAACGAAGCACCTGCACCCACTCACAGCCTCAAACTCAAGCCTGCTCTCCAACTTCACTGGTCAGGCAGCCTCCTGAGTTGCTGGAATTATAGGCATGCACCACCACGCCCAGCAAATTTTTATATTTTTAGTAGAGGCAGGTTTTCACCATGTTGGCCAGGATGGTCTCGAACTCCTGACCTCATGATCTGCCCACCTCGGCCTCCCAAAGTCCTGGGATTTCAGGTGTGAGCCACTTCGCCTGACTGTGATATGGTTTTGTTGTTGTTGTTTTTAAGAAAGCATTTGGGCAGGCTTTAGGAGATCTGGAATTTTTTTCTAACCATGAACAATCTCTGTGACCTTGACTGGATCACTGACTCCCCTATTCTCATCCATCAGCTGGGGAAAATGGCACCTGTGATTGTGAAGATCCAACAGCAAGAGAAGTAAAAGCACCCCAAGAACCAGGCAGCATTCCAGAAAGGCCCAAGATGGTCAAAGGCCGCAATCAATAGCCGCTTTCATTGTGGGAAATAAGGGGTGGTGGACCCAGCATTCCAAAATCTGCAATGACCTAGGCAACATAACGAAACTTGCTGGATAGGAAGTTTCTTGCTGGGTACAGTGAGAAAACACTCATCATGTTCAGAAGACAGAGCCAGATGTGTGAACTTCCTGTCTGGCGTTTCCACCTAGGAGGGGGTCGCTATCTGAACTGGCCGAGCCGTAATCAACAGAGCATGAGCATGGGGGAGCACGGGTCAGCCCGGCGCAGGCCACAGGTTTCCGCTGTCCGGCTGGCAGGGACTGACCTTATCCCTCATCCTGTGTTGCCCTCACCCTGTTTACACAGTCTTTATCTCCATGAACAGAGGACGGGGCTGACTGCAGGTTGATTGTGATATTAAAGTGATATTCATTATATGGAATTTAGAAATTGTACATGTGGTTATTCTATCCACCTAAACTCAGCCTCCTGACAGCCTTCTCAAGGCAGGGGATGAGTGGAGTAGGGTGGAACATGAGCTGCTGGGAAGCAGAGGTGTGGGGCAGAAGACTGAGTTCAAGTTCTGAGTCACCATGGGGGCGAGGGCTGAGCCCACAACTAGGAAGACCCAGGCTGGGCTGGATCCTCCCCAGCCAACATGATACCCCTTATCATTCTTAGGGCATATGCACTGCCAAATTCTTGAATCCCAGCCACAGACAAAGGTTTCATCACCAGATTTGGATTGCCTTTGGATTTCATGATAGCACAGTTTCCCGCATGATATAGTCCTCCGGTTTCATCATTGAAAGTGACTTATATTTTCTGAGGCCCACTATGCATCAGAGACTTGCAGTATCTGGTGTTTTCTACACATACATGTTCCTAACCCCTTTAAGGTGATATTGTTATGCCCACCTCACATGTCACATGAAATGAAGACTTGGAAACACTGAGGTTAGGAGATTTCCAGAGGTGACAAAGCTGGCGAAGCCCAGAGTCTCATCCATGTCTACCTCACGCTGCTGTAGTCACTAGGTGGGGTTTTCTGGGTGGTTCCATTCTAGGTTGAAATCAGTGTTGTGGGCTCAGATCCTCCTTCACACTCTCTCCCCAAGCTCCCAACCCGGCTCCTTGCCCTAACAAATGTCCTCTACGTAGGGCCTTCCACACCTCTGCCCATTTCACAACACTTAGCAAGGAAGGTGCTCACTCCCCCGTCCACCCAGGCATCCCCACTGCCCTCTCACGGAAACAAACCAAGATTCATTTGGAGTTTTGAATAAGCAGAAATCTTCCAGAGTTCTACTCAGCCCTAACTCCACCTGCTGGCCATTCATTCCGCCTTGGAAAGGAGTAAGAACAGGAGGCGTTTCAGCAGCCCCTGAAGAAACAAATCCCCCAACTCAGCTCACCCCAGCTGTTTGTTAGTGAGAGGAAGCATGGGCGAGGCGATACTGAACCACCTCCTCTGGCTCCAGGACTTGCCAGCCTCCCTTTGTGCAGGTAGCCAGGCCTGCAGCAGTGACTCTGGACAGGAAGTGGCCCACCTGCTGAGAATTAGGTGGGTGCATCCTGCTAACATCATTTTTTCGTTGCCAGCACCCTCTGTTACACGAAGAGGTAGCCCTGGCATTTGACAGAGAGATGCGGAGTGTGCATTTAACCCGCAACTTTCCCAGAAAGGTCTCAAAGCATCGCACTGCTACTGTCCTTGAACCAGGTCAGGAAGGGCGACAGAGTGAGCCAATCCCAAACTGCAGGTGTAAAACTTCATCTACCCTGGTTTCAGTGAGTTGAAATGAGCCAGGCTGGAAATTCAGGACACAGCCCAGCCAAGACCCGGGCTCCGAGACACACTCCTCTATGCTGTATCATACTCTCTTAAAAGCAGGAGACGCAAATCCCTGCAGAGGTGAGGTTTCTGCTATTTGCCTCCAAACCCCAGTGTCTTCAGATCAGACTCACATACTGGAGTGATGCCATCTCCACCGGCTCACACCCTTGCTCAATTTTCCCAGAGTGACAAGCCCAGGCTGGGCTGAGACACAATCTCTGTGTGTCCCTGGAGACCTGGCCTTGGCCCGATTTCCCCTAAGATGGGTGAGCAGAGAGGTGGGTGTGGGCAGCAGGGAAGGGCTACCTGTGATCAGGAAATGAACATGTGGCAGAGCGAACAAAGGGGTTTTAGGACCTAGTGGTTGAGTGTTCATTTGTTCACTCATTCACTCGTTCATTCATTCATTCATTCATTCAGAGCATCTACTGAGCAATTTCTACTGTGCTTTAGGCCCTAGACTATAAAGATGAAAGTGAAACGGTCCTTAATTTCCAAGAGCACCTGTACAATAGAGAAACGTGTATGTGGGGACAGCAGGGATGAGGAGCTGGGTGGCCAGGAATTCTCTGGCAGAGAACTCCATCTCACAAGCCTGAATCATCAAGATGAGAATCCACAGCCACAAGGGAAGGTACCTTAGATAATCGATTTGCTCATCTGATCCATGAACCTACTTTCACACACAGTATTGCAACACAAATGGGCAAAAACAGATGCGCAGGCCTCTAAACAGGCCCTGTCCAAAGTAATTTAATTCTTGCTGAAAATCCAGTAAGACTTGGGGAAAGGAATGAATCAGTGAAGCACAGGGAATTCTTGGGGCAGTGAAGTGACTCTGTCTGATACTCCAGTGGTGAGTACCTGTCATTACACATTTGTCCAGAACCATAGAAAGTACAACACCAAGAGTGAACCCTAAACTGTGAACTCTGGGTGTTTTATCTGTCAATGTAAATTTCATTCTATTTTTTAAAAACTAAACAATAGCACTAGATTACGGTACTGACAGGACCAGTGGCCTCCCCAGTCCAAAGCTCAGAACGGTGTCTCCCACTCGTAAGTGTTTGTAAGGCCAGGTGCAGTGGCTCACGCCGGTAATCTCAGCCCTTTGGGAGGCCAAGGTGGGAGGATCACTTGAGATTAGTTGTTTGAGACCAACCTCACCAACATACTAAAACCTTGTCTCTACCAAAAAAAAAAAAAACAAAAATTAGCTGGGCAATTGGCGAGCGCCTGTAACCCCAGCTACTTGGGAGGCAGAGGCATGAGAACTGCTTGAACCCAGGAGATGGAGGTTGCAGTGAGTTCAAGTCCCACCAAGGCCCTCCAGCCTGGTCAACAGAGCGAGACATTGTCTCCACACACAAAAAAAGTGTCTTTAAGAGAGTAAGCAGTGCGCTCTAAACTGTCCCTTGCTGTCCCTAAGTGCCTGTCGACACCACTCTCCACAAACTTCTCAAAGGAAGAGAGCAAACCCCCAACCCAATAAAGCTATTAATAGTAGCAGGAGCTGACTGCACGGTGAACTGTGGCATCTAAAGTCAGTAACCTTGGACAGAGCTCTCCAAAAGCATAAACCCCAGGCATGAGAGAAACGTATTTGCAACATGCAGTGGGGAAGGGCTGAAGAAATGACCCTCACGGAGAGTTTCGATTAATTACTGCATCTTATAACACAAAATCCCAGCCTTGTCGGACCTTTTCAGTAAAACTTTATAAGCAGTTTTCAAACCACAAGAAAGATTTATTGCCAACTTCATCAACCATGTTAATATTTCGTCATTAACAGATGCATTTCAAGTTCCTATTGTTCGTGCAAAGAACTGCATTTAAAAGATAGGATTCATGTTCATTGGCAGTTTCGGATAAATATTCCTGAAAGACATGCCTGGGACCCACACAGGTTTCATCTTCCTCTGGAACAACAGGACAAAGGACCCGAACTCAGGCCTGGGCTTGTGTATGGATGGTGTCGGTGATGCGGTTTAAAGGACCTAATGTATCTTTTCCACACTTTTTTTTCTTTTTTTTTGAGATGAAGTCTTGCTCTTGTTGCCCAGGCTGGAGTGCAGTGGTGCAATCTCGGCTCACTGCAACCTCCGCCTCCTGGGTTCAAGCAATTCTCCTGCCTCAGTCTCCCAAGTAGCTGGGATTACAGGCATGTGCCACCATGCCCGGATAATTTTTTTGTATTTAGTAGAGAGGGGGTTTCATCACGTTGGTCAGACTGGTCTTAAACTCCTGACCTCAGGGGATCTGCCCACCTTGGCCTCCCAAAGTGCTGGGATTACAGGTGTGAGCCATGGCGCCCAGCCCTATTTTCCACACTCTGGAAGTGCCTCTTCCAATCACATTTTCAGGTTAAGAGATGAAAGCTTTCAAATGTATATGTTCATGGAGAGAATGAATTATGCTACTCTCTCCTTTCACACTCTAACTCGAATTCGCTGATGGAATCAGCCCTGTCTAGCAGAATTTTGGCATTACGTGAAATGGTCAGGGGAGTACTTAGGAAGCAGAAGCAATCTGTGGGGACTGGAGAATGGACCCAGAGAGAGACAGGGAGGTAACGCCAGAGAAAGCAGAAAGGCAGGAGGCTAACCTGGAGTCTGCAGGGAGACCCAGAGAGGACAGCAGTCAGAAAGGAAGCTGGACTGCACCCAGGGGGCCAACCCAGTCTCCAGGCATGACGACCACCATCTCCCTGAAAACTAGGGAATTCACCCTTCTCTCCAGCCTCAGAATAAAGAAACGCAAAGAGGAGCTTTTTCTTAGAGCAGATAAGTCATTTAGAATGGACCTAACGAGTTACTGTCTGGTACCGGGTAAGAATGTTCTTCCTTCATTTTTTAATGTGCACACTGTTTTGTGAAAGTAAATAGAATCTCAGGACCCCACACTCATTATGCCAGAGGGAAAGGTCATCTCCAGAACTGAGTCACGCAACACTGCCTTTCTTTTGTTCCCAAATGAGAGCTGTCATTTCTCAACCCTGTGTCATCGCCTCATCCATAAGCCAGGTTCCCAGAGTAACAGGTCACGTATCTCCCCAGAGAGCCTCCCTCACAAACTGCTCACAAGGAAATTCCTTGTGAGTCCCTAACTCTTTCAGGATACATATCCCTCTCTATAAACTAGCCCTGAAACTGAGTTCTGCTCAATCTCACCCTGACAATGTCAATTACCAGCTTATCTTCACAGGAAGAGAACAAGGGCAAGACCAGAAATCATCCTCCTGCCTACGCCCAGACAAATGCATCACTCACTTTTCACATGAAAGATGTGGATTTACTGACTGTTAACCAGTAAGCACTCACTGTCTACCCCTACTTTTTTTTTTTTTTTTTAAACAGAGTCTTGCTCTGTTACTGGGCTCCAGTGCAATGATGCAATCTCAGCTCACTGCAACCTCCACCTCCCGGGTTCGAGCGATTCTCCTGCCTTAGCCTCCTGATTAGCTGGAACTACAAGCACACACCACCATGCCTGGCTCATTTTTCTGTATTTTTAGTAGAGATGGGGTTTCACCATGTTGTCCAAGATGGTCTCGATCTCTTGACCTCCTGATCCGCCCACCTTGGACTCCCAAAGTGCTGGGATTACAGGCGTGAGCCAACGTGCCCGGCCCCTCCCTTTCTTTTTCCTTCCTGTTTGTTCTTTCCCCTTCAAATACAGAAGTTCCCCAAGCCCTCTGTTTTCCTTTTTGAGACAGGGTGTCACTCTGTCGTCCAGGCTGGAGTACAGTGACATCATCATAGTTCTCTGTAGCCTTGACCTCCTTGGCTCAAGCGATCCTCCGGCCTCAGCCTCCAGAGTGGCCGGGACCACAGGCACACACCACCACGCCTGGCTAATATTTGGTAGAGACAGGGTCTTGCTGTGTTTCCCACGCTGGTCTCAAACTCCTGGGCTCAAGAGATCCTCCTCCCTTGGCCTCCCAAAGTGCTAAGATTACAAGCATAAGTCACCACACCTGGCCCCCAAAACCCTCTTTGGAAAAGCAGAGGTCACACACAGACACTCTGGTGACTTGTGTTTTCCCTGGTGCAGCCTCAAACTTTGGCTAAATCAACCACTAATGACTGAGAAACCTGTCTCAGTTGCTTTTGTGGTTTTGATTTTTTGGTTAATAAGGTTAATGCTATGGATGATGGTCACCTGAGTTGACCTTCAGTAAGACAGTTTTGCTTTACTACAAAGCCTTGGCAAAGGGCACAGGCCTGTGTACTTTTGAAGCCCTGTGCTAGTTTCTCCTGACAGCCTTAAATAGTTTTGCCATTGAAATGATGATAATTGCATTTAAAGTCAGAACAGCATCACTAGGCCACGTGCTAATAGTTGTAGCTCTGGGTATGTCCTTATTTTCCTAGGAGGTTCTTTTGTGATGTTACATGAAGGGGTGGGACTAGACAGCCTCCTGGATCCCTTTCAATCCTGACATTCTTCATCCTGTCTCTCTGCAAAGCAAACAGACTGGCCTCAAGTGCATCGGGTGATCTCTGAGGCCCCACGTCCCTGGAAACTGCCACAAGCATCTGGGTTTGCTTAGACCCCTGGGGGAAGCATGGCTCTGCCAGGTGTCACAGCTGATTTAACTAAAAGAAAGATGAGAACCAGCCAGGGGAACTGAAGCTTGACAGCGTCCCTGAGGGTCTGTCCAGTGAGAGCCCAAATAGCATGGGGAAGACAGGAGGAGATCCTCTCCAGCCCAAGATTCACAGGCTGTTCTTGTTCTAACTACAGCCATCAGTCCCCAGAAATGTCCCTGCAGGTCTATAAAACCTCAGTGCAAGCTGAAAAAGGGGAGAGGTGAATCTCCTGGTGTCAGTGAGGGATGGGATAAGGCAGAAACACAGGGAGGAGGGGGCGGGGGAAGAAAGGAGGTAAGCAAAGATACTGTCTTCCCAAGAGAAGTTTGCATGAGCTAAGATGTCCACCCGGAGAGCTCAGAGAGTAGCAGACTTTCTGCTTCCAAGAGAGAGGAGAGATAAATGATCGTTTGCTATTTAAAACCACAGCTTTATGGCCAGAGATCCGACAAGCCTGTCATTCCTCTGTGCATAGATCCTATAAAGCCAGTCTACAAATTCAGAACCCATGTCTGCATGGGGACAAGACACAGAGTGGATTCAACGAAGTGAATAGCTGCAGGGGACTTTGGGAACAGATCTCAGAAACTTTTATCTCCTGGACTGCGAGACATTCAGAATGCAAGACTCTTTCAGGCTTTGCTTCTAGTACCACAGCATATTTCCATAACAATGGCCCTGGCATGGATTACCTCATGAGGCCTGAGGAAGGCTGGCTTGAAGAGTCTGTCTCTGGGGGACACTGCTCACTCTCTTTAAGAAAGACAGACTTTTTTTTTTTTTCTTTTTAAAGAGATAGGGTCTTGCTATGTTGCCCGGGCTGGTCTTGAACTCCTGGCCTCAAGCCATCCTCCTGCTTCAGCCTTACAAAGTGCCAGGATTACAAGTGTGAGCCACTGCATCTGGCCCAGGATCCTTTTTACTTTCTTCAGATGCATTCTGTTGCCCCGACTGGCAGGCAGAGGCGTGATCTCAGTTCGTGGCAACTGCCGCCTCCCAGGTTCAAGCAATTCTGCTGCCTCAGCCTCCTGAGTAGCTGGAATTACAGGTACTCACCACCATACCCAGCTACTTTTTGTATTTTTAGTTGAGGTGAAGTTTCACCATGTTGGCCAGACTGGTCTCAAACTCCTGACCTCAGGTGATCTGCCTACCTCAGCCTCCCAAAGTGCTGGCATGACAGATGTGAGCTACCGCACCCAGCCCATGATCCTTTAGATCCACCTGAGCATATCATATACTGAGGCTCTCTGGAAAGGCTTGGGGGATTGAAGAGTAAACTTAGTGTTACAAGAAAAGTGGGAAAAATTCAGGAAGAATGAGTCCACTCAGTGAAGCCTCTTCAACCAGACAGGTGAGAACTTTCTCAGGCTGACCGCTGACTTTTTGGCACAGGTGCTATCACTGAGGGCATCTATGAAGTAGTCCATGGGAAGAGTCCCAGTTATTTACAAAGCTCTGATCTCAGTTACTCCCAAATTCCATTCCCTGTGACTTACAATGGAGAAAGTGAGTTGTGGTGACACCACATGATTATCCGTGAGATAAAAATGAAAAGTGAGCAGTCAGGTGTGGTGGCTCACACCTGTAATCCCAGCACTTTGGGAGGCCAAGGCAGGCAGATCACAAGGTCAAGAGATCTAGACCATCCTGACCAACATGGTGAAACCTGATCTCTACTGAAAATACAAAAGTTAGCTGGGCGTGGTTGCACACACCTGTAGTCCCAGCTACTGGGGAGGCTAAGGCAGGAGAATTGCTTGAACCCAGGAGGCAGAGGTTGCAGTGAGCTGAGATTGCATCACTGCATTCCACCCTGGTGACAGAGCAAGATTTTGTCTCAAAAAATAAAAGAAGTGAGCTACCACCAATTAAATCAGCCGGACTGTTGAGGACATTAAGCTAAGTGAAATGAGCCAGTCATAGAAAGACACATAGTACATGATTCCACTTCTATGAGGGATCTCAAGCAGTGAAAACTCACAGAAACAGAAAGAACAGTACTTGCCAGGGGCTGGAGAGGTGAGGACTAGCATGCGGAAAGGGAAGCAAAATAGAGTTTCAGTCGTGCAAGATGAAAAAGTTCTAGAAATCTGCTATACAACAGTGTACGTACAGTTAACAATACTGGAAATTTTATTAAAAGTAGATTTTGTATCATGTGTTTTTTACCATAATTAAAAAAGAAATAGGCCGGGTGTGGTAGCTCACACCTATAATCGCAGCACTTTGGGAGGCTGAGACGGGCGGATTACAGGGTCAGGATTTCAAGACCAGACTGAACAACATCGTGAAACCCTGTTTCTACTAAAAACACAACAATTAGGTGAACGTGGCGGCGCATGCCGGTAATCCCAGCTACTCAGGAGGCTGAGGCAAGAGAATTGCTTGAACCTGAGAGGCAGAGGTTGCAATGAGCCGAGATTGCACCATTGCACTCCAGCCTGGGCAACAGAGCGAGACTCCGTTTCAAAAAACAAAACAAAAAAAAGAAAAAAAAATCTGTGGTTAGGCTGGGCATGGTGGCTCATGCCTATAATCCCAGCACTTTGGGAGGCCGAGGCTGGCAGATCATTTGAGGTTAGGAGTTTGAGACCAGCCTGGCCAACATGGTGAAATCCCATCTCCACCAAAAATACAGAAGTTAGCTGGTTATGGTGGCAGGTGCCTGTAATCCCAGCTACTCAGGAGGCTGAGGCACAAAAATAGCTTCAACCCAGAAGGCAGAGGTTGAAGTAAGCCAAGATTGTGCTACTGCACTCCAGCCTGGGTTATTTTATAAATAAATAAAATAGTATATATATGTATCAAAAAATCTATAGCTCTCAAAGATTTTTGGTAGAATTGAAAAAATGTCTAAAGCTATGAGTAGCTTAACAGTTTTGTCTCTAATCCATCTTAACATTGCTGCAAAGCAGAGTTTGAAAATGGTAGAGTGGTGGCTCACACCTGTCATCCCAACACTTTGGGAGGCTGAGGTGGGCAGATCGCGTGAGGTCAGATGTTTGAGCCCAACCTGGGCAACATGGTGAAATCTCATCTCTATTAAAAATACAAAAATGAGCCAGGTGTGGTGGTATGCACCTGTAGGCCTAGTTACTCAGGAGGCTGAGGCAGGAGAATCACTTGAGCCTGGGAGGTAGAGGTTGCAGTGAGCCAAGAGTGCACCACTGCACTCCAGCCTGGCTTATGGGACTGAAACCCTGTCTCAACATAAAAAAAGAAAAAAAAAAAAGAGTTTGAAAACTTTCAACATCCTATAAAGGGAATGTTTCTAGTCATAGCTCTAATGAAAAGAAATGGCAAAAAAAAAAAAAAAAAAAAAAAGGGCCAAATATATTAAGATTTCACCAAAGAGGCCATACAGATGGTAAGTGTGCAAATGAAAAGATGATTGACATCATTAGCCATGAGGGAAATGCAAATTAAAACCACACAGGATGGGCACAGTGGCTCATGCCTGCAATTGCAGCATTTTGGGAGGCTGAGGTAGGCAAATCACTTGAGGTCTGAGATCAGCCTGGTGGTTGAGACCGGCCTGGCCAACATGGGGAAACCCTGTCCCTACTAAAAATACAAAAATTTGCTGGGCATGGTGGCACACGCCTGTAGTCCCAGCTACTAGAGAGACTGACACTAGAGAACTTATTCAAGCAACCCAACACTATCTGTTCCCCCAGAACTTACTGAAATAATAATTTTTAGATGCCATTGGATGGTTATACAAGAAACTAGTAACACTGGCTACTTATTTGGAGGGTAGGTGGGGAGTGGGTGGATGTGTGTCAGAGGTAGTGGAGAACCCACCTGAGTGTGCTATCTGTTGATAATCCAATACGCTGTATTTTAAAATGTGATCCCTGCACAGAACACAATCAATTATCTTGAAAGAAAACAGTACACAAGATAGCTTCCCCTTCATCCGTTCCCATCTCCAGCACAAACCCCCATCACTACTGCCATTGCCACTCTTCCGTGGCATGTTTCAGGACTCCCCTGGACAGCAGCAGGCACCTTTTAAAATTTTTATTTAAAAAGGGGGTTTTAAACAATGAGATACCACCTCACACCAGTTAGAATGGCGATCATTAAAAAATCAGGAGACAACGGCTGCTGGAGAGGATGTGGAGAAATAGGAACACTTTTACACTGTTGGTGGGAATGTAAATTAGTTCAACCATTGTGGAAGACAGAGTGGCGATTCCGCATGGATCTAAAACTAGAGATACCATTGACCCAGCAATCCCATTACTGGGCATATACCCTAAGGATTATAAATTATTCTATTATAAAGACACATGTACACATATGTTTATTGCAGCACTGTTTGCAATAACAAAGACTCAGAACCAACCCAAATACCCATCAATGACAGACTGGATAAAGAAAATGTGGCACATATACACCATGGAATATTATGCAGCCACAAAAAAGGATGAGTTCATGTCCTTTGCAGGGACATGGATGAAGCTGGAAACCATCATTCTCAGCAAACCAATAAAAGAACAGGAAACCAAACACCACGTGTTCTCACTTATAAGTGGGAGTTGAACAATGAGAACACATGGACATAGGGAGGGGAACATCACAAACTGGGGCCTGCTGGGGGTGGGGTTACTGGGTAGGGAGAGCATTAGGAGAAATACCTAATGTAGATGACAGGGTAATAGACGCAGCAAACCACCATGGAACATGTATAACTATGTAACAAGCCTGCATGTTCTGCACATGGACCCCAGAACTTAAAGTATAATAATAAAAAAATTTTTTAATGTAGTTTTTAAAGCAATACTTAAGAATGATCAGAACCTGAAGTCAGGAGTTTGAGACCAGCCTGGCCAACATGATGAAACCCTGTCTCTATAAAAATACAAAAATTAGCCAGGTGGTGGCAGGTGCCTGTAATCACAGCTACTTGGGAGGCTGAGGCAGGAGGATCGCTTGAACCTGGGAGGTGGAGGCTGCAGTGAGCCAAGATCGTGCTATTGCACTCCAGCCTGAGTGATAAGAAGGAGACTTCATCTCAAAAAAACAAAAAACAACAACAAAAAAGAAACAAAGAGGAAGAATCTGCTTCCAGTACTAAGCCCTTGCATCACTCTAGAAAGTGCTTTCAAAAGTATGTTCTAATTAGGTCCTTACAACACCCTGTGACAGTTTATCTGTTCTAGGCTCTATTTTACAGAAGGGAAAACCGAAGTTGTAAAAAATTAAGGGATCTGCCCAAGGTTATTCCTCCAGAAATGGCAGAGCCAATCGAGATCTTCTGATTAAAAGTTTACAGTCCTTCTAAGGTGGCTGAGAGAAGGGTAACACCCCCATCATTCTTCCCATCTCCAAAAGAAGAAAGAAGAAAATGGTAGCAAGAGCTCCACAGATTTTCTTTCAATCCCATGACATTTTATGACAGATATTTTCTGTAAGTATGGGTCAGTCTGGGTCTTGGTCCTAGGGGACAGTACTGGCAGAGAGGGAAAAATATCCAAATTCTGTTTTGACTGTTATACTTGTCCAGCAAGAGAGAAATGAGGAAGGAAAAATGTCCTTGGCTAGTGTGGAGAGAATCCTGCCAGTAAATCTGGTGGATGTTCCAACATGCCAAGGACATCCCCCCAAGTCCCATTAACACCATGACACCGAATGAGAGAGGCGCTGAACACTTGCTAACGCTGCTGACATCTTGGCAGCTTTTGAAAGAAAGATCACGTTGCTATTTACTAATGTGTGGGTGGGATATTTGAAGATGAAGGGGCGCTGGAAAGGAATCAGAGCGTTTTTTCCAAGGAGTTTCCAAGAGTTCCCAGGAGTTCCTAAGGACTGAGTTGAGCGTCGCCCTGCATGTTTTTCAAAAGTTTCCCTCCACAAGCTTTTCCTCCTCTTCCATCTCCTACCCTCCAAATCGACCCTAGAGTCCCCTAGAGTCCCAGATCCGCCAACACAGAGAAAGTGTGAACTATCAGGGAAGAGAATGAGATGTGGCCTTTATAACTATAGTCCAGATCCGCTGCCCAAACGGAATGGAAGCTTAAAGAACAGCAGCATTAATGGCATCTAGAGGCAGGGCATGGTGGCTCATGCCTGTAATCCCAGAACTTTGGGAGGCCAAGGCAGGAGGATCACTTGAGGCTGGGAGTTTGAGACCAGCCTGACCAACATGGTCAAACTCCATCTCTACCAAAAATACAAAAATTAGCTGGGCATGGTGGCGGGTGCCTGTAATCGCAGGTACTTGGGAGGCTGAGGCAGGAGAATCCCTTGAACCCGGGAGGTGGAGGTTGCAGTGAGCCAAGATCATGTCACTGTATTCCAACCTGGATGACAGAGTGACACTCAATCTCAACAACAAAAACAAAACAACAGCACGTAGACAGTACAGACACACAGGGGATGCCTGCAGTGTCTGTAATGGAAGACATGGCACATAATATAAGAAAGTCTTCTGAGCAAAGTCCCGGGCCCTTCATAACCGCTCTTAGAGCATGCGGAGTGTGAGCGTGTTCTGATTAACAGAAGTCTAGCATCTATTCTCACTGGAGTAAAAGGGCGATTGTAACAGCAATTCTGACCGCTCCTGAGGTTAAGGAACAATGTTGACTGCTTCTGACATAACGTGGTGTATTCATCCTGGGTAGGATAACTTGATGCTAACCTTCCCACAGAAAAAGAGAAGTTTAAAGCTTTTTTTTTTTTTTAGAAAAAAAAAAGCAAGTGGACCAGGCACGGTGGCTCATGCCTGTAATCCCAGCAGTTTGGGAGGCCAAGGCAGGCAGATCACCTGAGGTCAGGCATTCAAGACCAGCCTGGCCAACATGATAAAACCTCCTCTCTAGCAAAAATACAAGAATTAGCCAGCCATGATGGCATAGGCCTGTAATCCCAGTCACTTGAGAGGCTGAGGCATGAGAAATCACTTTAACCCAGGATTTGGAGGTTGCAGTGAGCCAAGATCATGCCATTGCACTCCAGCCTGGCTACAGACCAAGCCTCCATCTCAAAAAGAAAAAAGAAAGAAGCAAGTAGTTGTCAATAATTCACAACCATTTTAATCACTCCACGGTATGTAAAAATCTCAGGGAGTATCACAGAACTTTAAAGAGTCAATTTTAGTTTCAAATTACATTGTAAACTAACGGGCTAGTTTTTCTTGTTTTGTTTGATTTGAAACAGTCTTGCTGTGCTGCCCAAGCTGGATCTCGAGGGGCACAATCTCAGCTCTCTGCAACCTCCGCCTCCCAAGTTCAAACGATTCTCCTGCCTCAGCCTCCCAAAGTAGCTGGGATTACAGGCACATGCCACCATCCTGCTAATTTTTCTATTTTTAGTAGAGATGGGGTTTCACCATGTTGGCCAGGCTGGTCTCAAACTCCTGACCTCAAGTGATCCACCCACCTCAGCCTCCCAGTGTGCTGGGATTACAGGTGTGAGCCATCGCGCCCAGTCCATAATGGGCCTATTTTGTGTAGCTTTGATGTGGTCCCTTTCCAAGTGGGTAGGGAATAAAACTGGCACAAGCAGAGGTCTGGAAATGTGCAGGGTCCCCAGATTGAACTAAATTATGCTACACAGTGGCTCAGCAAAGTGAAATAATTCTCCTCCTCCCCTCAAGCTTCTACTCTTCCTCTGAGGCTGGAATGCTCCCACACTGTGTTATCTAAGAGGCCAGGGTGATTCAAGGGAAAGGAAAAAGGAATTCTCCCCCAAGATCAACATCTGATCAACAGCATTAAAGCTGCCTTCACAGTAAAACAATTCTCCACGGTCCTATTGTTCCTGTTTTGTTTTTCCCAACTGATGGAAAAATCTAATTCCTGAAAAATGTTAGTAGCTAGATTATGTGACCATATGGCTAAAAAGTTAAGTAGCTTAAATATTTAGGGGCTAATCTTTTCAAATATTTTCAGAATATCTGATCTCTTGGCATCAATCTATTATCTAGTCATATAGCAAAGGGCCCACAAAATGGGGAACAAAAGGGCCGAGTCTAAAGAAGATTTCACTTGGAAGATACTAAGAGTGACTCGGGCTTGGGACATTCAGGCTTAGACTTGCTGGGTCCAATTCAATATGGAGTGGGCAACAGGAAAGATTAAAAAGGGGAAAAGCAAGAAAAAAACAAGTACTTGGAACCATATTGGGAGCAAAACATAAGTGTTCAGAAAGTTCTGGCAAACCATCAGGAAGGGGTTAGAAAAGTCTAGATTGCTGTAAGCAGGGTAGAGTTGAGAAGTAACCTTTTTTTTTTTTTTTTTTTTGAGACAGAGTCTCACTCTGTCACCTAGGCTGTAGTGCAATGGTGCAATCTTGGCTCACTGCAACCTCTGCCTCCTGGGTTCAAGTGATTTTCCTGCCCCAGCCTCCTGAGTAGCTGAGATTGGAGGCACAAGCCACCCTGCCCGGCTAATTTTTTTTATTTTTAGGAGAGATGGGGTTTCGCCATGTTGGCCAGGCTGTCCTCAAACTCCTGACCTCAAGTGATCCACCCACCTCGGCCTCCCCAAGTGCTGGGATTACAGGCGTATGTCAAAGAAGAATAAACCATTTCCCTTAGTTGGATGTACCTGCCCTTCACAGGAATAGCTTCTGTGCAAGAGCATGAAGAAGGCCTCCAGGTACAGGGAGCTGTGGGCAAAGCTCCCTTTGAATCTCCCTTTAAGCGGGGTTTGAACCATGTCCTTTCCCAACATGGATGACGCTGGAGGCCGTTTTCCTACACAAACTAATGCAGGAACAGAAACCCAAATACTGCATGTTCTCACTTATAATGGGAGCTAAACATTGAGTACTCATGGACACGAAGATGGCAACAACAGACACCGGGGCCTCCTTGAGGGTGGAAGATGGGAGGAGGGTGAGGATGGAAAAACTACCTCTCGGGTACTGTACTCAGTACCTGGGTGATCAAACAATCAGTATGCCAAACCCCAGTGGCACGTAACTTACATCACAAACCTACACAGGTATTTCCTGAACCTAAAATAACAGTTGGAAGGAAAACAACTTTAAAAAGACAAAAAGGGGATTCCGAAGAACAAGGTAGCTACCCTAGGCCATCCCACCAGACAAGAGAAAGACCCTTCCCCCTCAAACCTTTCATGATGGGTGGAAAGAAGGGAGTCTTTTAACACGTGCAAATGGATTCATTAATGCCAAAAGAAAGACGCCTTATTCCATATGATACCCCCATCAGAACTCTCTTTCTAGCTGTCTGTCACGTTGCCCCAAAAATGTCCTCAATCAAGGACTGGAAGAGATGGGTCACTGCCCCATAGGCCTGGACTCACATGGCCCCAGTATCATCCCAACTGGGTTGTGGCAATGCCCACTGCTTTGGAAAAGTGATCGTCAACATTTTCCTGCACCTCTAGCATTTGGCTCAGATCCAGAAGACTCCTTCACTCCCCAAATGATCCCAACCCTTATATTCTGCAAACATCTTGGCCATCCTGCACTCTACGTCTTACCAGCTATAGTTAAGAATCACTGAAGTGGTAGCTATGATAGCAATTTCACTTCATTCCCCTCAGCACTCTTCCTTTCCTCTACGACAATTCCTTAGAGCCCCAAGCTGTCAATAACAATCATACAGTCAGAACAGTCCTAACGGTTCACATGTATTGAGCACTTACTCTTTCAAGCATGATGCTAAGGGATTTACATATTTATGTTTTTTACATATTTAAGTCATACTGCATCAGCCCTCTGACATAGATCAGGGGTGTCCAATCTTTTGGCTTCCCTGGGCCCCATCAGAATAAGAAGAATTGTCCTGGGCCACACATAAAATACACTAACACTAACGATAGCTTATAAGCCAAAAAAAAAAAAAAAAAAAAAAAATCTCATAATGTTCTA
>CAUYQU010090181.1:0-11249 GCA_963574635.1 Cheracebus regulus | reverse complement strand
TCTCTTGGTAAATATGGCATCATCTGCATGGAGGATCTGACTCATGAGATCTGTATCACAGGAAAATGCTCCAAAGAAGCGAGTAAGGGCTAGGCCCGTGGCCCACGCCTGCAATCCCAGCACTTTGGGAGGCCAAGCAGGAGTGGATCATCCGAGGTCAGGTGTTCGAGACCAGCCTGGCCAACATGGTGAAGCCCTGTTTCTAACTGAAAGTATAAAAATTAGCCAGGTGTAGTGGCGGGTGCCTGTATTTCTAGCTACTCAGGAGGCTGAGGCAGGAGAATTGCTTGAACCTGGGAGGCAGAGGTCGCAGTGAGCCGAGATTTTGCCACTGCACTTCAGCTTGGGCAACACAGCAAGACTCTGTCTCAAAAAAAAAAAAAAGAAGAAGAAGAAGCAAGTAACCTCCCATGGCCCTTCAAATTATCCTCTCCACGAGGTGGAGTGAAGAAAAAGCTCATCCATGTCGCAGAAGGTGGAGCTGCTGTCAGCGTGGAAGAACGGATCAACAGGCCTATCAGAAGAGTGAACTAAGGTGTCT
Organism: Cheracebus regulus; assembly: GCA_963574635.1. Taxonomy (NCBI): domain Eukaryota; kingdom Metazoa; phylum Chordata; class Mammalia; order Primates; family Pitheciidae; genus Cheracebus; species Cheracebus regulus. The sequence goes on along the minus strand of CAUYQU010090181.1, from coordinate 10,708 downwards.
GCATGATGAGTTTTGTAATCCAGTCAGTTAATAAACAGTGACTGCTCTCAAACTGAAAAAGTGTGTGTGTGGGGCGGGGAGGGGGTTATTTAGCCTAAGAATCTACTCCCAACTGGGGTGCTCTCAGTTTCATTTTTTAAAATTTATTTACTTTGAGATGGAATCTTGCTCTGTCGCCCAGGCTCGAGTGCAGTGGCACAATCTTGGCTCCCTGACGCCTCTGCCTCCCAGGCTCCAGCAATTCTCGTGCCTCAGTCTCCCCAGTAGCTGGGACTACAGGTGAATGCCACCGTGCCCGGCTAATTTTTTGTATTTTTAGTAGAGATGGGGTTTCACCATGTTGGCCAGGCTGGTCTTGAACTCCTGACCTCAGGTGATCCACCCACCTCGGCCTCTGGAAGTGCTGGGATTACAGGTGTGAGCCACCGTGCCCAGCCTCCTCAGTTTCATTTTTAAAATGAGGCTCTCAATAGGGTAAAATGTATTCAGGGATTTTTGAGTCTTGTCCCTGGAGGTTCTGCCTTAGCCTTGTCAGCTGCTTCATCTGGAAAATGGAAATGTGCTATCCAGGCACTGACGCTGAAGGTGGGAGAGGGGTCCCACGCACCTGCACCAGAGATGGCCAAGGACACTGTCAAGGCGGGCTGCTATGGCCCGAACAGAGCCCCCACTTCCTCCACTTCCCAGGTTGAAGCCCTAACCCCCAGTATCCTGGAAATCGACTGTATTTAGAAATCGGGTCTTTACAGCGGTGATTAAATTCAAATGAGTCTATTAGGGTGGATCTTAATCCCATAGGGCAGGGTCCTTATCAGAAGAGGAGATTAGGACACAGACGTGCACAGAAGGATCACCATGTGAGGGCACAGGGAGCAGTCGGCCATCCAGAGAGAGAGGAGCCAACCTTTCGACACCATGATCGCAGAGTTCAGCCCCCTGACTGTGCGAGGATCATCGTCTGTTTAAGCCACCCATCTGTGGCTAGTCCCCAGTGAGTCTGTCTGCCTCTCTCTGGCTTCTTTTGGGAGAAGCTCGTAGCATTTCCCATGTGATGGGAGGAGCTGGAGGGCCTCCCTTCTTAGGACACTGAGCCGAGCTCACAGCTGCAGGGCAAGCTCAACTCTGCCCCTCCATTTAGCAGATCCAATTAACAGGCACCCCTTTAAAGAGCTGTCCCTGCCTGCAGCACACACCACTTTTCAAACCAGGTGCCCATCTTTTCCTTCTTCATCTGTGTAGCCACTGAGACTATAGATTCTAATATCTTGATTTATTGCCTATTCTCAGTGCCTGGCCCAGTGCCTGGCACAAAGTGGCTCCCCACCAGAGTGTCTGTTGGATGAATAAATGAAAAGAATACAATTGCAACATCTAATCATTGTCACATCCTCTATGAAAAAAAGAGTAATTTTAGCAAGTTTCACTGGCCAGGCATGGTGGCTCACACCTATAATCCCAGCACTTAGGGAGGTCGAGGTAGGAAGATCCCTTGAGCCCAGAAGTTCAAGACCAGCCTGGGCAACATAAGGAGACACCCATCTCTACAAAAAGTAAAAAAATAAGCCCAGCCCAGTGGCACATGCTGTTAGTCCTCGCTACTCAGGAGGTTGAGGCAGGAGGATCCCTTGAGTCCAGGAGATCAAGGCTGCAGTAGGCTGAAATCATGCCACTGTACTCCAGCTTGGTCAACAGAGTGAGCCATCTCAAAAAAAAAAAAAAAAAAGTAAAAAGATATTTAAAAAAGAAAAAAGAGGCTGGGCTTGGTGGCTCATGCCTATAATCCTAGCACTTTGGGAGGCCAAGGTGAGTGGATCATCTGAGGTCAGGAGTTCGAGACCAGCTTGGTCAACATGGTGAAACTGCATCTCTACTAAAAATATAAAAATCAGGGCGGGGTGTGGTGGCTCACACCTGTAATCCAAGCACTTCGGAGGCCAAGGTGGGCGGATCACCTGAGGTCGGGAGTTCAAAACCAGCCTGACCAACACGATGAAACCCCGTCTTTAAAACATAATAATAAATAAATAAATAAATAAATAAATAAAAATTAGCCAGGCATGGTAGCAGGCGCCTCTAATCCCAGCTACTCTGAAGCCTAAGTCAAGAGAATCACTTGAACCCGGAGTGGGGTGGGGTGGGGGCGGGGGGGCGGAGGCTGCAGTCAGCCAAGATCGTGCTGCTTCACTCCAGCCTGGGTGAAAGAGTGAAATTCTGCCTCAGAAAAAAAAAGAAAAGCAAAAGAAAAAAGAAGATAATTTTAAGAAGTGTCTCATCTGTCAAGTTAGCTGGTATTAAAGAAAAAAGAAAGAAAAAGCGTCACTGGTTGGGCACAATGGCTCACACCTGTAATCTCAGCATTTTGGGAGACCAAGGTGGGAGGATCGCTTGAGTTCAAGACCAGCCTGGGCAACATGGTGAGGCCCCGCCTCCACCCTCTTCCCCACTCCCTCTCTCTACCAAAAAAAAGAAGAAACTGTTAGGAAGAAAGGAAAGAGCTTTTGTGGTTGTACTGCTATTGCCTGCAGCATCAGTCAACTAACCAAAGGTGTGAACACAGACACGGATGTTCACTATTCACTTAACAAGACTGCAAGGGGTTGAGGGGGAAGGGAGGAGGTGGAGGAGAGGAGTGGGGGAGGAGGAGAGGAGTGGGGGAGGAGGAGGGAGGGGAGAGGAGTGGGGGGGACAAGAGGGGGAAGAGGGACAGGGAGGGGGAAGGGAGGAGGGGAAGGGAATGTGGGAGGGGGGAGGAGGAAGGAGTGGGGGAGGAGGGGAGGAGGGAGAGGGAGGGGGACCAGATGGGCTCCCAGTGGGCACAGCCTTCCAGGAGTTTCCAGGCTGGTCTCGAACTCCCGACCTCAGGTGATCCACCAGCCTCCGCCTCCCCAAGTGCTGGGATTACAGGCGTGAGCCATCTCACTCAGCCCGATTTTTGATTCCGTACTTCTGCCCCATGTTGTTTTGTCTCAGAGTCCTCTCCTTTACAAAAATAAATCTGTTGCAGATGCAGAAAAAGAAAAGACATGGGCATGAGAAATCAGAATTCCCCAACCCCCAAGTTCTTTTGTATTTTTTTAAAAACTTTTTATTTACATGCTTGTAAATAATGGGTGACCCTAATAAGCAGGTTCAGAGGCTTTCTGTAAAAAATATATATATATATTTTTTAAAATCAGAAGTGCATGGTTTCTTATTATAAACCAATATATTTTGACAATATTGCTTTTTTTTTTTTTTTTTTTGAGACAGAGCCTTCGGGCTGGAGTGCAGTGGCTCGACCTCACCTCACTGCAACCTCCAACTCCTGGAAGTGATTCTCCGGCCTCAGCCTCCCAAGTAGTTGGGACTACCGTCATTCACCACCACACCCGGCTAATTTTTGTATTTTTAGTAAAGTCGGGGTTTCACCATGTTGTCCAGGCTGGTCTTCAACTCCTGGCCTCAAGTGATCTGCCTGCCCTGGCCTCCCAAAGTGCTGGGATTGCAGGCATGAGCCACTGCGCCTGGCCAGTGTTACATATTTTAATAATATAAAAATCTCCGTCTGATAGAGACATTTTATTATAGAAAACATTAAAGAATATTAGTAAACAACAAGTGCCAGATGAAAGTGATTTTTTAAATCTTAGAATAATTTCGCAAATTCCAACCTTTAAAAGCTTAATTGGCTGGGCGTGGTGGCTCACGCCTGTAATCTAAGCACTTGGAGGCCAAGGTGGGTGGATCACCTGAGGCGGGAGTTCAAGACCAGCCTGACCAACATGGTGAAACCCCGTCTTAAAAAAAAAAAAGGAAAGAAGAAAAGAAAACAAAGAAAAAAGAAAAAAAGAAAAAATAAATAAAAGCTTAAGTGTCTTATCCCATAATCTTAATCACTGTTTCATCATAAATATTTCAGCTGTGGAAAATTTTCTTAGGACTTTGCCCAAAAGCACCCTCAAGTTGGGCAATAGGAAGAGTATAGGGTTGTTTGCTTGTTTGTTTGAGATAAGGTGTTGCTCTGACGCCCAGGCTGGAGGGCAGTGGTTGGGATGATAGATGTGCACCCACCACACCCAGCTAATTTTTTGTATTTTTAGCAGAGATGGGGTTTCACCATGCTGCTCAGGCTGGTCTCGAACTCCTGGGCCCAAGCCAACTGCCCACCTTGGCCTCCTAAAGTGCTGGAATTACAGGCATGAGCCATCGCACCCAGCCCAGATTACTTCTTTAATGGTGAAACTATTTCACCTGCTTCACAAAAAAGCTATAGCCCACAGTGAATACTCAGACTCTGGAAAATGCCAGCAAATACATCAGGTAGGAGTCAAGTAACATGAACATTTGAGATCTGTCAGCAAGGTTAACAGCGCCAATATGCAGAATCACACCTTGACGTTGCCGGTTTGAGGACTTACTGCTTATTTCTTAGGATACCACTCACAGGATTTGGATAAAGTATACTATGTGTGTAAACTCAACAACGTTTATTTTCGAGAATAGCTCACCGTTTGGCAGGGGCAGCGCCCAGGGCAGGCAACCACAACAGGGCACAGCCACAGGCAAGACGGGCTGGTTCTCTCCCACACACTTCTGCCCTGCCTGCAGGAATGTTGACCTTCACCTTCAGCTCCACGTGTCAGCGCTTCCTGCCCTAGCTTGCTTTCTTTTTTTTTTTTTTTTGAGATGGGGTCTCACTCTGTCACCCACGCTGGAGTGCGGTGGCATGATTACTTCTTTCTCTTTTTTTTTGAGATGGAGTTTTGCTCTGTTGCCCCAGCTGGGGTGTAGTGGTCCAATCTCGGCTCACTGCAAACTCTGCCTCCTGGGTTCAAGCAATTCTCCTGCCTCAGCCTCCCACGTAGCTGGGATTACAGGCGTGTGCCATCATGCCCAGCTAATTTTTGTATTTTTAGTAGAGACAGGGTTTCACTATGGGCTAGCCAGGCTGATCTTGAACTCCTGACCTTGGGTGATCCGCTCACCTCGGCCTCCCAAAATGCTGGGATTATAGGTTTGAGCCCCCGTGCCTGGGATTACAGGTGTGAGCCCCTGCGCCCAGCCTGCCCTAGCTTTTAACTTGACATCAGTGTATTCTGTTGAGCCAGTAAGCTCTCTATGTTGATTAAGTTTGTTTCTCCAATAAGAATCCTACTTTTCCCCTTTTTCTCCATCTATCGACTAATTTTCTTTTTTGAGACAGAGTTTTGCTCTTGTCACCCCAGCTACAGTGCAATAGCACGATCTCAGCTGACCACAACCTCCGCCTCACAGGTTCAATAGATTCTCCTGCCTCAACCTCCTGAGTAGCTGGGACTACTGGTGACTGCCACCACGCCTGGCTAATTTTTTGTGTCTTTAGTAGAGACAGGGTTTCACCATGTTGCTCAGGCTGGTCTCAAACTCCTGACCTCAGGTGATCCAACTCACCTTGGCCCCCCACAGTGCTAGGATTTTACAGGCATGAGCCAATGCACCCAGCCTTATTGACTGATTTTTCTTATTATTCAGGATTGGGAAAGGGACCGATTTCCTGCGAGATGGTGGCAAGGAATCTTCTGGAAGCACCATGGGCAGAATCTTTCCTGTGGTCTCACAGCAGCTGCCACAGCCCCCAGCCCCAGTCCTTAAGGGCAGAGGCCCTGAGGCTTTCTTCTGCTCACTCTTTCATCAGCAGGGGATGTCGCAGGAGTCTCTGCACATCTTCCCTTATGTGTCATGGATGAGAACAGGACCCCAGGCCCACCTCTAGCTTATCAGGGGCAAAAGGGAAGAGGATGCTAGCGGAGTTAGCATGATTCATTAGGATGCTAGCCTGATTCATGCTGAGGGGATGGGCATGGCCCAAATATAAAGGGCTTCCACCAGCGATAGTATTCTTCATATGGCGTTTCTCAACTCAACCCTCATGGCACTCCTATGAGGTGGTGCTACCATCTTTGCTTTAGAAAGGGAAGTGTGGCCCAGAGAGGCCAAGCGGCTTACCTAGGAGTAAACAGCTACAGCAAACCAGCGGAGCCAAACCTGACCCAAGCTACCTGGCTCCAGAGTCCTGTCCACACCCACTGTGCAGAAGTGTCTTCAAAGAGGGCGTGGTGACCAGGCAGGCAGCCAGCTGGGGGGCTCCATAGTCAACTTTCATTTCCAGCCATAAGAGTCTCACAATGGGCCGGGCGGGGTGACTCCTGCCTGTCATCCCAGCACTTTGGGAAGCCAAGGCGGGTGGATCACGAGGTCAGGACATCGAGACCATCCTGGTCAACATGGTGAAACTCTGTCTCTATTAAAAATACAAAAAAATTAGCGGTGTGGTGGCTCGTGCCTGTAGTCCCAGCTACTCGGGAGGCTGACGCAGGAGAATTGCTTGAACCCAGGAGGCGGAGATTGCAGTGAGCAGAGATCCTGCCACTGCACTACAGCCTGGGCAACAGTGTGAGACTCTGTCTCAAAAAAAAAAAAAAAGAGTCTCACAAAGAATATTGCAGGCTGGTCTGTGAGTGTTACTATCCCCATTTGACAGATGAGAAGATTGAGGCTTCGTAGAGGTTAGTACCTTGTCCCAGGACAAGGTAAAGAGCTGGGAGTGCAGCTGAGACCTCTGAGAGTTACATTACCTCTGCCTTGGCCCTTCTCCCTATAATAGCGGGCCTTTTTTTTTTTTTTTTTTTATGACGTGGAGTTCCACTCTGTTGCCCAGGCTGGAGTGCAGTGCCGCAATCTCGGCTCACAGCAACCTCCGCCTCCCGGGTTCAAGCCATTCTCCTGCCTCAGCCTACCGAGTAGTTGGGACTACAGGCGCACGCCACCACACCCAGCTAATTTTTGTTTTTTTTTTTTAATAAAGAAAGGGTTTCACCATGTTGGCCAGGATGGTCGATCTCTTGACCTCGTGATCTGCCTACCTCGGCCTCTCAAAGTGCTGGGATTACAGGCGTGAACCACCACACCTAGCCTTAGCAGTATATTTTTATTAGGTAGCTGTGTTTGATGAACACAGTGAGGTTGTCAAGAGAAGCAAGGCGCAAAATGCTTGACTTCCCTTTGAAATATGATTAGACACATGCATTATATTACGAATGAGACAAAGGTCTTCATGTCCACGCAGGAGGCTGTGAGACGCTCAAAGGTTGTCGCTGTACCTGTAGCCGGTGTTGGGATAGGGGTGATGGAGACGATTTCAGACAAGATGGATCAGGGAGACAGATTCATAGACCACGGTTTGGTACCTTGGTGTCTCATACCTCCGCTTTGAGGGTCCGGAGGTACCTTTTGATGTAGCAGCAAGAACGTTGGCTTTGGAGCCAGAGAGTTTCGGGCTCAAGTCACTGTTTCTACCAAATCATAAACTGTGGGGTGTAGGATATGTTATTTAATCTCTCTGGGTCTCAGTATTTTCATCTGTAAAAGGATGTAGGAGGCTGGGCGCGGTGGCTCACACCTGTAATCCCCAGCACTTTGGGAGGCCTCGGTGGGCGGATCATGAGGTCAAGAGTTCGAGAGCAGCCTGAACAAAATAGTGAAACCCCGTCTCTACTAAAAATGCAAAAAATTAGCCAGGCATGGTGGCAGGTGCCTATAATCCCAGCTACTAGGGAGGCTGAGGCAGGAGAATCACTTGAACCTGGGAGGCGGAGGTTGCAGTGAGCCGAGAAGGTGCCCCTGCACTCCAGCCCAGGTGACGGTGCGAGACTCTATCTTGAAAAAAAAAAAGACGGATACAGGATGTACTTGTGAGAATTTGTGGAGGGATTTGTGGAGTTATATGGGTAAAGGTTTTTTTTGTAAAATGCTCTGGAAATTGTAAAATGCTCTGTGATTTTATTATCACTCCATCCAGAGGTGTCTGTACTCTTTGGACTGATCTGAACAAACCAAACTCCTGACATAGTCACTGATGAACCAGTTTTGTTTTTTTTTTTAACGGCGTTTTGCTTTTGTTGCCCAGGCTGGAGTGCAATGGTGGGATCTCAGCTCACTGCAACCTCCGCCTCCCAGGTTCAGACGATTCTCCTGCCTCACCCTCCTGAGCACCTAGGATTACAGGCATGTGCCACCATGCCCAGCTAATTTTGTATTTTTAGTAGAGACGGGGTTTCTCCATTTTGGCCAGGCTGGTCTTGAACTCCCAACCTCAGGTAATCCGCCTGACTCAGCCTCTCAAAGTGCTGGGATTACAGTTGTAAGCCACTATGCCTATCCTGATGGACCAATTTTTAATTAATTGGTTTACCATGAGGCTTAGAACTGCCATAGAAACCAAAACACTCAGGCCAATGATTTCCCCAGCTTAGTGGCCACTAGGGCCTCAGTTTCCTCATCTGCAAAATGGAAAGAAATAGGCATAGCTATGCAGAGAACTATTTTAAGAATGAAATGATGGCTGGGTGTGGTGGCTTACGCTTGTAATCTCAGCACTTTGGGAGGCCAAGGTGGGCAGATCACCTGAGGTCAGGAGTTCGAGACCAGCCTGACCAATATGTGAAACCTCATCTCTACCAAAAACACAAAAGTTAGCCAGACATGGTGGTGCACACCTGTAATCTCAGCTACTCAGGAGGCTGAGGCAGGAGAATCGCTTGAACCTGGGAGGCGGAGGTTGCAGTGAGCTAGCACCACTGTACTCCAGACACTTTGTCTCAAAAAAAAAGAATGAAATGAGATGAATAAGTAAAAGGTAGCTCTTGGCCCTGAGAATTGGATTATTTGGCCTGCACTGCAGACCAACTGATAAAATGTTTACTCTTCAGTTATTCCTTAAAGAGGCCACTCCGTGATGGCAACATGGGGAGAGGACGGGGAATCCAGAGCCCTGGGTTCACTCAAGGCTCCACTTCCAGCTCTGCTCCAAGCTATCTGAGTATCTGTGGGCCAATCTGCTTTGCATCTCTGGGTTTTAGCTTCCTCCTCCTGAAGGAAGGGACACGTCCTCCATCATCCACCACCCTAGGGCTCCTCCAGCTCAGACCTTCCCCTGAACTGTGTTGTCACAGCACCCCGTTCATTCGGTGGCTTTATATGTTCTAGGTAGATCTGGGCACATGCTGATCTCTATGATTGAGGTCGGGCCACACCCTCATCCCCGCAGGAACCTCCTTGGGCTGCTTGCATCTCTAGAGTGCTGTTCTGAGTGATGCTCATGGCTGACAACAAACGGCATCATCCCAGCACCTCTAGACAGCAGAGGCTGGCAGACTCTGCGGCAGCCACATTGGAAAATGAAAACCCAGGTACAGTGATACACTCTCTGCTCCCTCTTCACTCCTACTATCATATTTTCTTTATCAAGCCTTTAACAGAAGTGGAGTGAAAACATTTTTTGTCTTCACTGTTTTCCTGACAGAGCCTTGGGTGACAGACAGCATGACACCCAGATAATGTTTTCCAGGTAAATGCGTCTGGGAGGTAGTTCAGTTGGGCGGTGTGAGTAACTCTATCCAAACGTCATGTGAGCTTCCTGAAAGCAATGCTCCATGTTTCTCTCTTGTCCAGATTTAATCTTAATGAAGATGTATTGGAGGCTTTCCTAATGATTATAATAATGACACACATGCATGATAAAGTATTTTGAAAATGAAGACTAGCAAAATGAAGGAATGCACCCTCCAACCACAATCCCACTGAAAGATAACCACTGCTAACATTCTGATGCGTCTCCTTCCAGGAAGGTACACACATATACATACGAGGGAAGTGGGGAAAGGTGAAAAAACTAATCGAATACAGAAACAATATTTTCCTATGTAGACACGTGTTTTCCTTTTATAATTTGAAACTTAAAATTTCCTTTCAAAAATATTTCATTTCATATAAAACTCATTTTATTAAAAATTTATCACCTCAACATTCTAAAGTTATTCATATACAAGATAAATTTTATATAATATATTCTTAAACACAGATTTTTCAAATTGGGATTCACACTATGTATACTCATTTAAATTTGCTTTTTTAAAAAAGTTTTTAAAAATGCATAAAAACTAAGGCGTACTCTACATATTAATGTACAGTCCTTTGACAAACATATATAGTAACATAACTACCCACCACAATCATGATATAATTATCTAAATATGACTGTGGGCCAGGGGCAGTGGTTCACACCTGTAATCCTAGCACTTTGGGAGGCTGAGGCAGGCAGATCACCTTAGGTCAGGAGTGCAAAAGCAGCCTGTGCAATACGGTGAAAGGCTGCCTCCACTAAAAATACAAAAGTTAGCTGGGTGTGGAGGTGGGTGCCTGTAATCTCAGCTACGTGGAAGGCTGAAGCAGGAGAATTGCTGGAACCTGGGAGGCGGAGGCTGCAGTGAGTCCAGATCGTGCCACTGCACTCCAGCCTAGGTGACAGAGCAAGACTCTATCTCAAGAAAAAAAAAAAAAGGGCTGTGAATATCACCAAGTTTTCTGTCATTTGGAAGTGCAACAATTTCACCAATCTTGTTTTCTTGGCCATTTAGGTTGTTTACGATTTTATTCTTACTGATTTTGCAATCTAGGGGAATGAAATAAATGAATTAAAATGAATGAGGGCCATACGAGGTGGCTCATGCCTGTAATCCAGCACTCTGGGAGGCTGAGTTGGGTGGATTGCTTGAGCTCAGGAGTTTGAGACCGTCCTGGGCAACATGGTGAAACCCGGTTTCTACCAAAAAAACCAAAATAATTAGCCAGACATGGTGTTCTGTGGCAGGGGGGTGGGGGGTGGGGGGCTGCTGAGGTGAGAGGATTGACT
>CAUYQU010090179.1:0-44982 GCA_963574635.1 Cheracebus regulus | reverse complement strand
AAATCCTCATTTAATACATAATCATTGAATATAACTATGAAGACCATTTTTATTACAAGTGATCCCCCTCTATACACACACACACACACACACACACACACACACACACACACACACACACACACACACACACACACACACGGTCTTGCTCTCAGGGTCTCACTCTGTCACCCAGGCTGGAGTGCAGACTTGACCTCCAAGGTTCAAGTGATCCTCCCACTTCAGCTTCCCAAGTGGTTGGGACTACAGGTGCACACTACCATGCCTGGCTATTTTTTTTTGTAGAGTTGGGGTCTTGCTATGTTGCTATGGCTGGTCTTGAATTTATCTGCTCATGTGATCCTCCTGCCTTGGCCTCCCAAAGTGCTGAAATCACAGGCATAAGCCACCATAGCTGGTAAAATATTGTATGAAGGAAGAATATTTTGTTCTGAAAAGGTTCAAGGTTCAGGACCCTTTGGAGTTTAAGATTTTTAGAAGTGTCAACTCTAATTCTGAAACACAAAAGTACATTAATAAATGTAATCTCACCACTGAATTAGATTTTCTATGATATGAATTACAGTTTTTGGAGGCCGAGACAGGTGGATTACTTGAGGTCAGGAGGTTGAGACCAACCTGACCAATATGGTGAAATCCTGTCTTTACTAAAAATACAAAAATTAGCCAGGTATGGTGGCATGTGCCTGTAGTCCCAGCTACTCAAAAGGCTGAGGCAGAAGAATTGCTTAAACCTGGGAGGCGGAGGTTGCAGTGAGCCAAGATTGTGCCACTGGACTCCAGCCTGAGTGACAGAGTGACACTCCATCTCAAAAACAAACAAACAAAAACAAAAACAAAAACAAACAAAATACCGTGTTTAAAATGTATCTCTAGTGGAATAAGAAATCCTCATTTAATAAATAACCATTGAATAAAAATTGCTTTATATATTGAACCAATATGGCAATACATTTCATGCAGATCCAAAATTTAAAAACAAAACTTTAAAACTAGAATAAAAAAGTAGGAAAAATAGAATAGTAGAAACAAATATGTATTTATTTATTCAGGTCATTCAAGAGGGAAGCCAGATAGATGGTTCCGATTTCCTCTTAAAACTTTCTGATTTTTAATTTGCAAAAGGAAATGCTATACACCAAACAGAATAACAAAAACAGCACAATGGGAACATATGTGCTACACAGAACTAATAAAACAACAAACTCTTCCAAGAAGGAAGAGTATTTGTTCTGGTAAATAAAAAAAATCAAATCCTCGGTGCCACTTGTAAAATGCATAACCTTGCTAGGAATTAGAGAAATGCAATTGAAATGACCACATGAGTGATGTGGAGGCATGAAATGTGTTTGAAATAATTTCAAGTACAAAAGCCAGAATGGAGGACAGTATGCACATGTGGATTACAATGACATTCAAATGAAATATGCATGTAGGCTGGCAAAGCTCTGAAGTGAATCTGGCATGACATAGAACTTCATAATCCTTTGGTTTTGTTTCCCCTGCAAGATGCTTACATTTACTTAAAAAAATACAAAAGGCTAGGTGCAGTGGCTTACACCTGTAATTCTAGCACTTTGGGAGGCTGAGGTGGGTAGATTACCTGAGGTCAGAAGTTTAAGACCAGCCTGGCCAACATGGTAAAACCCTGTCGCTACTAATGATACAAAAATTAGCTGGGCATGGTGGCACACACCTGTAATCCCAGCTACTCCAGAGGCTGAGGCAGAAGAATTGCTTCAACCCAGGAGGCAGAGATTGCAGTGAGCTAAGATCATACCACTGCACTCCAGCCTGGACGACAAGGGCAAAACTCCATCTCAAAAAAAAAAAAGAAAAAGAAAAATACAAAAAAATTGCATGTTGTCATATTATATCAAAACACTAATAGTTTGGTTAGAGGGGAAATCCAATCCTCATTCCTCCGGTTTCTACGTGGAGACATTTTTCCCAGGGCTCCTCATGCTTGCCTACCCTCCTGTCCCCTCCACTGCTACCTCATTGCTGGGGTACAAGCACTGGCCCTTGTGTCTCCACTGGCGGAGCCCATCCATCCTTTCCCTCCTGCCCTGGACCTGTGTTGATCCCAGACTCAGACTTTCCCACTTGGTGGGCTGATTCAAGGTCAAGGCTGGGAGAGAAGCATGATGAGGCCCCTCAATGACTTCCTCCAGTCCAGCTTTTGCCAGTAACCAAGGAGATCACCTACTCTGATCTCCCGTTTATCTTATTTCTCACATGGTTTAGAAACTCGAGACAGAAGAAGAGTGCTAATAGAGGGCCCCTCAAATCCTTAACAATCTGGAGACTCAAGGGAAGAGAATGCTTTTTCCACCTCAGGTAAAAAATAAAATCGAAGGAGGCATGATAGGTGATAGGAAGGATGTTGTTAGAAACCACGCTCTCCCGAGAGGCCTGCATGTCAGTTAACAGAGGTGTGCTGGTGAGTGCCTCTAATTTATTCTGGGAGAGACAGGTGGGGTGAAATGCAGCTGCAGTGGAGAGAAGCCTGACTCCGAGCATAGGGAGGCCCTGTTTTATCATCCTTGCCATCACTAGCTAGCAACAAACCACTTAACTTCTGGGGACCTTAGTGTCTGTCCCTTGAAAAGAAAAGGACTGTGTTAGATGATGCCTGACTTCCTTGCAGATCAAAGTATTCTCTGCATGAGGGCTGGAAGAGATGAGAAAAAGCGCCCCACCCAAATTTGCAAATAATCCTGAAATATCAGACGAGCTAACACAGCAAAACATTTTATATTCAGGTTTTCTTTTTCTTGTCTGACTTACTGTTTAGATCTATTACAGCGAGAACTAGAAAGTAAATGAATGAATTTCCACTATTCTTGGCTAAAGTTTTATATTCTTATTTTTTTTAAAAAAACTTGTAAGTAAAGTTTTCATATAGATTTAGAAATTTGTGCTCTGCACAAAAAGCCTCCTTACACAGTAGAGAGACAGGGAGGAAGAAATAAAAGGAGAAAGAAACATTTCTGGAGCATCTTCAGTGTCCAGCATTATGTTGGACTTTTTATATGTGATAGTAATAATAATGACCTCTGAAACAATATTTCAGAGAGCTTACTATGTGCCAGGCTGTGTTCATTGCACCCATTCATCCATCCTATGAAGTTAGTACCAAAATTACCCTCACTGTTGAGAGAAAAGCGAACATTAGAAAGTTAAATAACTTGTGTGAAGTCCCTAGCGCAGTAGATGCTAAGCTAGTACTATATGGTGAAAGGAGGGGGGCGGGGGAGGGAGGTGTGTGTGTGTCAGTTTAAACGAAATTTAAAATGTGATTTCATTTAAAATGACTTATTTGGAAATATCAATTCCTTAACGATTGCAAGAACAATACAGAATCCTTTATAAATAAGACATGTAGTTGTCATTGACAAAACTCAAACTCTCTTAATTATTAGTCCTTGTAGAAGAAAATAACAAATATCATGAAATTACGGCTACATTTATGCTTCCATTGTAAAGAAAAATTATGTAAGTAAAGTGCCATGCAACAATTTTAGACTAAAAATGGTAAGAATTGGCTACCCTGCATCCTTGCTGGTAATGCAAATGTGTTGAATTTACACATGCATGCTTGCAAAAATTCAAACACATTTTAATTTACATGATCACCAATGACGATAAAGCAACATAAAAAAGTCGAGCTACCCTATGTTAAAGCAAATAATTATCCTTGTGAAGACATAGAAAAGGAGCCTAATGCAAGTGTTTGCTAATTGCCTTTTCCTTCTGAGACAGGAGCTGCTATTCTGCATGTTCTGTGTTTCCATTTTAGCTTCCCTGGCATGCCCTTTGTGCATCTCAAACAGAGACTAAGGTACTTCCCACACAAGTGTCACTCTGGTGGGAGTGATCTAACATTAGTAAGGCTGAAATAGAGACTTCGTCTTTTGTATTTGACATTGATATATGTTTTCTATATGAATAGAAAAAAAATCCACTCATGAAGGGGGCATAGCCATCATTCTGTCTCCCAGAGAGGTGTCATTTTAGCAACAAGATGCTGAGCTTTGAAAAAGCTTCTGTTAATCCCAACAACCTTTTAAATCACTGCAATCAAAGCTACTAGTTGCCCTCATAGTAAAATGATGTGCTGCTTAACAGTTAACTAAGTCATAATTTATCTAAGGATTTCATTGATGGATTAAAAGCTCTAAGCCTAACAAGCTGGAAATGTTTCTGTGGCATTTATCTCTGTTGGAGATATTTTCTCCAGTTTGCCTAAGACTTTTAAACATAGAGCATAGAAAGCAATGTATTTCCTTTTTTTTTTTTTTTGAGATGGAGTTTCGCTCTTGTTGCCCAGGCTGGAGTGCAATGGCATAATCTCGGCTCATCGCAACTTCTGCCTCCTGCGTTCAAGAGATTCTCCCACCTCAGCCTCCCCAGTAGCTGGGATTAGAGTCATGCACCATCACACCCAGATAATTTTGTATTTTTAGTAGAGATGGGGTTTCTCCATGTTGGTCAGGCTGGTCTCGAACTCCTGACCTCAGGTAATCCACCCGCCTTGGCCTCCCAAAGTGCTGGGATTACAGGCATGAGCCTCTGTGCCTGGCCAAAAGCAATATCCTTATTAAATGTTGCCTATTTACTAATGAGTGTTACTATCATTTGATGCTTGGGCATTTAAAGACTTGATAGTCTTACTTGGAAAAATAAAAAAAATAAAAAAAAACTAAGGTGGTACAAAAGTAATTGTGATTTTTGTCATTACTTTTAATGAAAGCTGCAATTACATTTTCACCAACCAAATACATTAGTTCCTTGGCACATTTTCTTTCCAGGTGAGGTCATTTAGTTTGTGTGTGTTTAAAAGTCTCTGTGTACTGGCAGGATTTGAGGCAGACACTGTAGGGGTCCATAGGGCCAGGGAACCTATATTTTCAGAATCCACAAGTCGGAGACTTCCAGTTTTTACCCCTACCTGCAGCCAAAAGTCTTTGGATTATTCTGACCAGTATATATGCAAGAACAATCTTGCAAGAGCCGTGATGTTCTTTTCTGTCTCATGCAGGCATCTTTGTGACTCACAAAATCCTTCTAAATCCAATTACCTTGAAAATCTGTGCAAAATTTATTTTCATTCTCAGAATTTAATTGATTCTGTGTTACTCGGAATGGATATTTTCACACATGGAATGAAATGGTACATGTTTTTGTGCTCAAAGAATCATCTTGCTTTTTGTTATTGCAGTTATTGTTCTGAGTTTAATATCCTATTTTGATTTTAATAGGCTTTTCCTTTTTGCTGAGAAGCCTTTGCCTAAAACATTTAATAGGTGAGATGCAATGACTTTCCATCACAAGAGTGGCAAAGACATTGACCCTGGGTAGCCTGTTTCAGCTGCACTTCCCTGGAGCTATTTCGTGCTGGATTTATTAGTATTTGCTGCCTCTGACTGCACCTCATGGTCAGTAAACCATGGCTCATGTGGAGTCTGGGCTGCTTCCCTTGCCTTCAGCCTTCTGGTAACCTGAGCACCTCACTGCATGCAATTGTGTGGTGCCTGTCTCCCTGGGTATGGTTATGCCTCCTCAGCAGTCTGCATGCCCCTGCATTGGTTCTTAGATAATGTATCCTCATCAACTATAAGGGTTCTGACCACTATTTCTAAACCATGACTCTGGCTCCAAGATTTGTATAACTGAAAGAGGAGTTACCATCTTGCGATTCCTGGGCATTTTGATATAAAAATGCAACTGGGGCAGAGATTGAATATCAAATGAACAGAATGTCACAGTTTCCCTCCTATGCAATATGATAGTCTGAATCTCACAGAATCAACCACAGTGCAAGGGGCCTCTTTCATCATTAATAGAGTAGCCTGGCCGAGCCTAGCATTCAAGATTTTAGAAAAGGCTAGAGTTGGGGTTGGGGGTGGGGAAGTTACAGGGGATGGCCGTTTCAAAACTACACAGCTCTGTTTCTCTAGCTGGGTTCTCAAATAGGGCATTCACTAGACACATGTAGTGGTGTTCAAGTTCATTAAAACTGAATAAAATTCACAAAGCAGTTCCTCAGTCAGAGTAATCAGGTTTTAAGTGCTCCACAATCACATGCAGCTAGAGGCTACTGCACTGGTCAATGCAGATAACAGAACATTTCTGTTACTGTTGAAAGTTCTGCAGGAAAGCACTGCTTAAGGTGGACTTGAAAATCACAACAATGGGCCTTACATGTATGGAAAAGTCAATCCGTGTCTGGAACAGAGAGGTTAAAATGATACTGCTACACTGAGCTCCACCATAATGAGTGGCTGGCTCAGTGTACTGCAGTCCTGTTAGAGAAACTGCAGTTGTGGGAAACCTGAAGTGCTGGGATGGGGGATGAGCTCCAGGGTATACATGGGCAGTGGGAGCCCTGGGAGCAGCAGGACAGAACTACAGAGGTCGACACAGCCCTTGGAGGAGTCCTGAGCCTTCAGTGGATCTCAGCTCTACCTGGGCAGAAGTAGGGTGGGGTGGGGACAGCGAAGAGGACTTGAGAAAAGCATGAAAGGAGAGCAAAAGAGCAGGGAGGGCAGGTGGCTGGCGGAGACCACAGCTAACATTTATCGAGTATCTGCTCTAAGCAGGTGATGACCTAACTCCCCACATTGGATTATGTCCTTTAAGCCCAAATGGGATTATGTCCTTTATGAGATGACAGGCAACGGCCACAATGGAGTTGAAGAGTTCATCATTCCATGGGAGGATGGAATGATTCCCAGAGACTCTAGGAGGATCACCTGGTTGGTAACAGACTCCCTTTAGTCAGGCAGGCTGGGGCCTGGGAATAGCGAAAGAGGATCAAAGGAAAGCATGGCCTTGCTGGCAGCAGCAGTCTAGGCTCCTGGGGTTATGTTCAGTCAGAAAGCAGAGTTTAGAGAGATGAGAAGATGCCCTCTATCTTCCATAGACAGAACATGAGAGAGCCAGGACCACAACCCCTGGCTCGGGACTCCTACAAGAATACTGTTCTTTCACTCATTATTAATGGGGTGGTGTGCCCCATTGACTTGTCTAACTTCACACAAGTCTTGGGCAAAAGTATGAAATCTGGAACATTTTTCTAAGCTATTTCCAGCTTTTCCTTTGCCAGCTACTATCCTCCCGAAGTTTGGCTGGCTTTCTAGTTATGAAGGTCAGTGAATGTCAGTGGTTGGGGAGTAGAAGAGCATTGTAAGGCCGGGGGTACATGGATGAGGCAGTGATGCCCGCCATGCTCCAGGTACCCTGCCCTTCCCTGAGTTCAAAGGAGGGGTCCAGGTAAGCAGTTAGAAAGGGTGCTTTCATGGGGGATATTCCAATATGAACTCACATTATGCAGCAGCTCTCAGGGAGTTGACTGTACTTGCAATACTTAAACTTATGGAAACATTTGTCAAAATTAGGGGGAAAATATCTGGTCATTATCTCCCCAAATGTTCATCTATGAGACATGAGGTCTCATAGATGTCTGAAAAACCTTTGGTGCCGAATTTTCTTGCTCTCGTAAGATACCAAGAAGATATAGCCTTCGTTTGTTCCCTGTACACTGTGGCATGAGCATGCGATGTAGGAATTACCGCAGCCATCTTGTCACCATGAGGAGTTACAGCCCAAGGATGGCATCCATTAGCCATAGTGTATAGCTGATGAATGAACCAGCCCTAGAGCTGCCCTACAATTGGACTTTATTACGCGAGTTTCATTCTTTCACGCAATAAATATGAAAGGAGCGTCAACAAACTCTAAGATTGTTCAAAGCATTTGGGATAACTTAGAGGCCAAACACACAAAGATGATTAGCCTCTGGACTTTCTAAATTTGGTTATTGTTTCAGCCTCTTTAACTTTTTTATGATCTGCAACCACAGCATCTCCACTTACACCCTGCTGACTGCATAGTGGCTTCACAGGTAACAGAAGAATCTATACAATAGCATAAAAGTAACCAAAAGGCACTTCTCATTCCTGATCTTTTTCTCATTCCTCGTATTATTTGATATATCTGCATTTGACAGTGTGGGCTACTTTGCCCCCAGCTGAGCAACAGTCTCTTGCCTTGGCTTCCATAATGCTACACATTTCTGGCTGACCTCCTATTTTTTGACCACTTCTTAGTTTTTGAGGGTCCTTCTTATTCCTAGGTCATTTTTTTTTTAACTCTCCAAACATTAAATGTTGAGGTTTCACGGAATTTTCTGTCAGGGCCACCTTATTTTCCTACTTTACATTCTCTCTGAGAAATACTATCAACTTACATAACTTTACAATAATGTATACACTAACCAGTCTAAACCATCGCCACCCAGCCCAGCGCAGATCTCCCTCGAGTTTCAAGTCTGTATATTTAGTGGTCTACTGAGATACTTGGATATCTCAGACTCAATGAGGACAGACCATCACAATGTTTTGTGTCCTAAACTCACTTCTCTTGGGATCCCAGCTCAGGGAATGGTCTATCCAGTCGCTCCAAACCCAAATCCTAAGTCTCAGCCCTGCCTACCCCCTTTCCTCACTTCCCCAAATCTAAGTGGTCACAGGGCCCTTTTGACCTCACCTCCTGTAAATCTCCAGTCTGTCCTCTGTCTCTTTCTCCCCACGCTTACTACCCTCCTCCCCACTCCCCACCATCACATCAGCTGAATCCCATCAACAGCCGGCTAGCTGCTCTCCCTGATTCATGTCTTGCTCTCCCTGCAAGTCAGTCTCCCTGCAGGCAGTGTGATGAGGCTGCAAATCTGATCACGTGGAAAACTCTTCCGAAGCGTCTCACTGTTCTCAAGATGAAGAATAAACAATGAATATAATTTTCCAGCCTGCATGACTCTCTCTTACCTTACAGCCACGCTGGGCACTCTCGTGCCTTCCCTTTGTTTATTCCTGACTCTGTGCCTCCAATTGTACTGGTCCTTTGGCTTGTAACATTCCACTACCCCTCCTAACTTCTCTAGCATAATTATTACTCACCCTGCAGGGTTCCTCTAAGATATTGCTCCTTCCAAGATGCCTTCCCTAAGTCTCCAGACCTGGGTGGGTGATGTTTCCACACACACCTGAAAGTCCTATCCTTTCTCCATTGTAACTGCCAAGCAGCCTAAACCCATCACCAAGACTGTAAATTCTATTGGCCAGAGATGCCTGACTCGGCCTTCCCAGTATTCCTGGTGCCCAGAATGGTGCCTGAAACACAACAGGTACTCACAAATATATAATGAGTGAATACATTTATGGGGAACGCTTATCATTACAATAATAATAATTATTATTTCATTAATTTAGGCTTGGGATAGTGGTTCTCTTAAGCAACAGTGTTAAGAGAATTTTTATCACAATTTCTCTTTCCTCTTATTGTTTAAACCACTTTTCATCTGTCTTAATTGAATACCTTTACATTTTTAGAGGTGGATTTTGTTTAAAAAGAAAGTCCGAGTAAACCTATTGTATGAAGTGCTTAGGTGCTACACAAATGATTATAGGCTGTTGATGCTGGAAGTAAACACTCTTTTCATTTTCACATGGTTACTCCAAATCACAGCTTTCAGAAAATGCCATTTCTAGGTGAGACATCAGAAACAGCTAAAAATGGGACAAACAACAGTGCCTGGTAAAGGTTGTGAAAAGCATTTCTATAAACGTCAAGATTTTAAATGTCTATGCACCTGGAATACCAGATAAACCACGGCATTTATGAAGGCTCGAGTCTACATTTGTCTCCTCTAATACAGAGGATGAGTTTTCTTTTTATTTTTAAAATATGATGACCTTTTAATTTAAATATGGGGCTTTTTTCATCTTGAATGTCAGAAGGGGAAAAATGTAACCCCTGTGTAAAAGACTTGTCCATTTCAGGAAGCTTCTGTTTGTGTTTATAATTAAAAATAACAC
This sequence comes from Cheracebus regulus, assembly GCA_963574635.1. Classification (NCBI taxonomy): domain Eukaryota; kingdom Metazoa; phylum Chordata; class Mammalia; order Primates; family Pitheciidae; genus Cheracebus; species Cheracebus regulus. The sequence continues at coordinate 35,101 of CAUYQU010090179.1, read as the reverse complement.
CTTCCAAAATGCTGCTCCAACCTGATTAAGGGGAGAAACGTGCCTCAATGCACTTTATTCCTTGCTGTGCTGTGTTATCTCTAATTCCCAGCACAAAACGGAAAGCGAAGTTGCTCCCTGGCACGCTGTCATTTTAATTCTTTCCTTCAAGGATACGTGCCCTCCTGATCTCTTTTCCCCTCCCTGTGGGATGACCTCTTCCCCCAGGTCTAGGTAGGACTGCAGTGGAAACTACTAGGTGAACTGCAGCAGCCTCAGTGGTCTCACTGCAGGCTGCCACATTCAGGGTGTGGAATTGTCTAACATGCAGGGATAACTTCATCTCACTCAACGGTAGAGGAGAGGTCTTCTTTTCCCTCCCCATCCTCTCAACAAAGGATACATCCATGTGAATTAAACATGGTGATAAAACTGAGGCTTCCTAGAGAAATTCCGTGATAGAAATAGCACAATCACCACTGTTATCCCTAACATTCTACAAATACAGCATCCTGTTTATTTGTAGAGATTACCTGCAACAGCCACCAACAGCAATATTTATTGAGATTCTCTGACAACCAATGTGCAGAGCTTTCCTGTGTTCTTGTAAATCCCAAATGAAGGACATATGATCTCAGCAGGGATTTTAAGAGTTCCACTCACTGGCTGTGACTTAGGTTACATCAGTAACCTTTCTGGGCTTCAGCTGCTTCGTGTTCACGTAGGAATGATCAGTAGCTAGCCAGGTGACTTCTTGAGATCCTTGCTAAGTCTGAGAAATATTATCACTATTTTACTAATGGCCAAACAATATATATTTGATCCTAATGACATGGGTTTGAACTGCATGGGTCCATTTGTATGTGAATGTTTTTCAGTCAAACACAGACTGAAAAACCTGTGTTTGGAGGCCTCATGTTTTGTACACATGGGTTTCACAGGGCTGACATGGGACAGGAGTATGTGTGAATTTTGGTATGGGAGGCGTCCTGGAACCAGTCCCTTGCGTATGCCTTGGATGACTATACTATTGACTGACTTTGCTATGTTTTTCCCATAACACTTAAAGACACTATCTGAAAGTAGAGCATTTGGAATCCATATATACAAGTACATACATAACATTACCTATTTAAATAACTGGCAATAAAGTTTTATGGATCATAAAACTGAATAAACAAAAGGGGACCAGTGTTCTTAGTATTCTGGATTTCACCAGTGCAGGTGAATAAACCAAGTCACATGAACATGCAGAAATTGCCTCATGCCTGCATTCATTGCTCTCTATTAGCATTTGCTGAATATCAATTTTGTCCCAGGCACTGCTATAGACACTTGGCCTACAACAGGTAACAAATTAGATGAAGACCCCTGCCCTGCTGGGTGGAACTTATGAAGTGAGGAGAGATAGGTAAGAAAAAATTAACATGATAAATACATAATTTAGAGGCGTCTGAAGGTGGAAGGTGATAAGAGAAGAAAAAAGGAAGGAGGGCAAGGGGTCTAAGAACTCTAAGAACTTAGAGAAGGCAGCAGCAATTTTAAACTTGGTGGTTGCAGAGTAAGCTTCACTGAGAGGGGACACCTCAGCCAAGGCTGGAAAGAGAAGCCAGCAGTCTGGGTATCTGTGGGAAGAAGTTTCTGGATGAGTGTGCAGCCAGTGCAACCTCAAGGGCTAGGAAGCAGGGCTGCAGTGAGACCAGGGAAAGGGAATTTGTAGGAGGGATGAAGGGAGTGAAAGCAAATGTTAGGGGTTGGAGGGCAGATTATGCAGGGCTTTAGGCTGTTGTAGAAACCTGGAATTTCTCTGAGCAAAATGCGGAGCCACTGCAGGCTTTGAACAGTGAGTGCCATGATCGGATTTACAGAGTTATGAGAGAGAAGCAAATGCCACAGAAAGGCCTTCATTCAAAAGAAACATACCGGGGCAATCTGAAGAACTTAAGGGCTCATTAGTGAAGTTACAAGTTGCTTTAAAGTCGTAAAGTTTCAGAATCTGGGTGCCCATGCCCATTTGAGCCACCCAGTCACTTCCTTTAGATCTCTGAAAATATCACCTTCTGCAAGAGGTCCTCCATGATTGCATTTACCTAAAATCACAACCCCCTTCTCCTGACTTTATTTCCTTTCCCTGCTGCTTCATTTTTCTTCAGAGCACTCATCACTCCTTGGCAATAAATACTATATGTATTATTCCCTATTTCTGTTAGTAGAAGGCAAACTGGTAAGATTTTGCAATCGGTTATCCCCGTAGCTCCACACCTAGACAGCTCCTTGGCATGGAGGGAGCACCTGGTGCCAGTTTGTTGAATGAAGAAATACATGCATAGTCCAGGAGCCAAGGAGAACCGTAACTAAACTTTGTTTAGTTTGTTTAAATTAAGTTCAAATTTAAGCAAATAAATTATAAGATTGAGGAATAAAGAAAAATAAACTGTCGAACGACAGATTATTTTACACCATTAATTGGTTTAACCTTTTTATATTTAGAGTGTTGGTGGGTCTTCTTAACGTCTAAGTTGTGTTCTTTACAAAACAAGCACAGTCATATTGTAGAAAATCTGGAAAATGGGAAAAAACCTACAATTTTATGTCCCTGCTACCATCACAACTAACATAATTTTAAATTTCCTCTTACGTGGTTTTCAAAGTGTGCTGCATTCTTACCTGGCCTCAATATATCTTGAGATCAAACAATTTCCTCTGATTTAAAAACTTTTATCTACAACTCTACACTGTAAAATTATGTGATTCAATATGGAAGCCAATCCCCCCCAGCAAAAAAAAAGCTGTTGAATAACTATGCTCTTCTTGTCTTTCACACTCTGTTCAACGAGGAATCTCTGTGCTAGTTCAACAGACATTTGAGATTATTTCTCTTAGACCCACCCTCTCATTTTGCCTGAATTAAATTCATTGTCCAGTTTGGGATTTTAACCCAACAACAACAACAACAACAAAATGGAAAGAATTCTGAGAACTGTCAGAGTCATAAAACCTCATTAATTCTGTACCCTGCCCAAATAATTATGACTCTCAATCACTACAGTTGATTTTCATGGTTTATATGAACAAGTGGGGCATTATTAAGCAAAATCAATGATGTAAAAAGCACTGGAAGAGAAAAATCTTACCTACTAAAGAGAACAAATTATTTCCCACCACATTAGTAGTATCATGCACACACATGGCATAACTGCAGTACAAACAGAGGTGGGGCCTGGAGCCTGCACGCAGTGGAATGGGTTGACGTAGTCATTACAAATCAACTCGGCAGCTGTCAGGGTCTACGCATCTCTGGTGGAAACGATTTTGCTGCCGGTAACTCACTAGAGTCATGTGCACTAACACAAGGAAGTGTTGCGAAATGAGGAATTACCAGCTAGTCAATAGGGAATGATTGCTCCAGATCTATGAGATTTATCCTTGAAACAAACAACTTGAAAAAACAGTCTCTTTGCCATTTGCTGTTCATCAGGTTGCGGCAATAAAATTTTATTTCGTTTACCTACCAGAATCGCAGATACTGCAAGAAGAATGATGTTATAGAACGGAAAGAACAAAAGACCTGCTTAGAGGCTCAGAGGAAAGCCAGGTGGAACTGAATTTGGCTACAGAAGGCTGGGGTCTGGCTGGACACTGACACTAAGGCCATTCTGAGGAGGTCATGGATCTTTGTACCTTTTTAATCCTCCGACAAAAGGGAACAGTGATGTTCACCCTTCTGAATTCTTGGGCCTGTTGACAAGGTCACCCAGGGTAAGGCACATAAAGGGTTTGAAAAAAATATAAAGGCCAACGACGATGATGATGAGACTAATATAATCACAGCATGTTAACCCTGATTGAGAGAATTTATAGGTTGCTATAAAGTCACTGTTATAAGAAAAGTCACTGTTCTATTTCATAGGTGCTATCTGCTGTAATCCTCATCACAACATCACCCATACTTTCAGATAAAGAGAAACACAGAGAAGTGAAGCAATTTGACTAAAGTTGCACAACTAGTCAACAGTGGGACTAGAATTGAATCTGATTCCAGGGCTCATGCTCCTGACTGTAGATAGATTATAATATGATGCAATGAGATTAATATCCACAGTGATATAAAATGAATGCTTTCATCAGAAAATCCCATAGCAAACACAAATCTCTACATTACTATGTGCAATGAAGTTTTTGTTTTAGCCCATCTCTTCTTCTCCTCTTGCCAGCATCCAAACAGTAAACATTTTTTGCATCTCAACTATATCAGACATGATTTGGGGCTTGGGGAATCCCAGCCTCTGAAGCCTCTGCTCTCCTGTCGTTTATGTGCTAGTGAGGAAAGTCAGTCAACAAACAACAGAAAGAGCAGACAGCAGTAAGTGCAAGAATCAAAGTGAAACAGGAGGTTGTGGTGACAAGTGAGAGGTGGGGACTAGACTGGTCCTTCCCTCTGCATCCATCCATCTATCTATCTATCCATCTATCTTTTATTTTTCGAGACGGAGTTTTGCTCTTGTTGCCCAGGATGGAGTGCAATGGTATGATCTTGGCTCACCGCAACCTCCGTCTCCAGGGTTCAAGCGAGTCTCTGGCCTCAGCCTTCCAAGTAGCTGGGATTATAGGCCTGTGCCACCACGCCCGGCTAATTTTGTATTATTAGTAGAGACGGGGTTTCTCCATGTTGGTCAGGCTGGTTTCGAACTCTCAATCTCAAGTGATCCACCCCCGCCTCAGCCTCCCAAAGTGCTGGGATTACAGCATGAACCACTGTGCCTGGCTTTCCTTTTCCTTTCTTTCTTTCCCTCCCTCCCTCCCTTCCTTCCTTTCTTCTCTCTCTGTCTCTCTCTCTCTTTCTTTCTGACAGTCTTGCTCTGTTGCCCAGGCCAGAGTACAATGTGCCATCTTGGCTCACTGCAACCTCTGCCTCCTAGGTTCAAGTGATTCTCCTGCCTCAGGCTCCCGAGTAGCTGGGGCTACAACCACCACGCCTAATTTTTGTATTTTTGTAGAGATAGAGTGTCATCATGTTGGCCAGGCTGGTCTCGAACTCCGGACCTCAAGTGATTCACCCATCTTGGCCTCCCAAAGTGCTGGGATTACAGGCATGAGCCACTTATTGAGTGCAGGTCCTGTGTCAGCTCCATGTGTGCTGATGGAGAAAGATGCTAGTGTGACGGAGGCACATCGCCTGCTCTCGGGAAACTGCAGAGAGTTGGTGTGGCCTTAGGGTACCAGCAGTCAGGAGTTCCTTGAGAGCAGGCTCAGGGACCCTCCGGCCTCAGAGCCCTGTGTTTCTTTCCCTATAAAATGAGGCGTTTGCTCCAACAGTGTGTGACTTCTTTTTATTAAGTCAGGAAGTCACTTAGGCAACTCTTAACCCAGTTATTAGATGTAATGGAAATAATAAATGCTACAGTAGACGTATTCTCTACTTTGGAATATCCCTGAGGGAGAAGAGGGACTGTTTAACTGGATCTGAATAAGTTCTAGCTGTAACAATAATATTTATTTAAGCACTTGGGTGCTTATTATATAATATTATACTTTTAGTTAGACATTTTCCATCTCTCCTGGGGGGGCGGTGAATGTGGTGAAAGGAGCTTATGATAAAGCATGGAGATTTAAAGTCAGAACAAGGGATGGGCTGGGTGCAGTGGCTCACACCTGTCATCTCAGGACTTTGGGAGGCTGAGGTGGGTGGATCATCTGAGGTCAGGAGTTTCAGACCAGCCTGGCCAACAAGGTGAAACCCCATGTCTACTGAAAAACAAAACAAAACAAAAAGTAGCCAGGAGTGATGGCGCACGCCTGTGGTCCCAACTACTCAGGAGGTTGGGGCAGAAGACTCACTTGAGGTGGAAGTTGTGGTGAGCCGAGATCGCACCACTGCACGCCAGCCTGGGCGACAGAGTGAGGCTCCATCTCGAAAACAAACAAACAAAAAACAAAAACAAAAAACAAGGGAGGGTTGGGGACTCATACAGGAAGCAAGGCATTGAAGAAAAGTGACAAAAGGGATTCTTTTCTCCTGGAGACCTTAATGCACCAAAAAAGGTATGGTCGCACCATTTTGGTATGGTCGTACACAGAAGTTGATGGATAAAGCTGGCTTACCATCGGGCTTGCTTGGCCTCAGGAAGCTCTGATAATGACAGAATGTAGTTTAGAATCATGCACCTTCACATTCTGCCTCCATTATGCCTTGCCACCAGGGCAGTGCAAGAGCTAGGCCACTTTCCACTTGCATTTCAGGCTAGTAATTTGCACTAAGAGAAGATACTTCAAAAGTACCACAGGGAAGGCGCATGACAGGAATGGAGAAAGTCAGATGCACCAGAGGAATAAGAAGCAACCCACTAAATAGTGAAATCTGAAAGATGTGCTGGAACCCAGAAATACAACCTGTCTTGTAGTAGAACACACATGAGGCATGTAGAAGACCTACAGAAACACGGTGAATGGACTGATCAGGAGATTACAGGAGCACTTTGACTATCAGGATGGATCCTTAAAGTAGAATGTTATGTGATTTAATCATCTGGCCCGCCAGATAACACCTGCCTGAATCAATAAGACAACGTGACATAGACAATCACTGTTGATGAGTGTAGTAAGATTGGAAGTGACAGTCTGTTATTCCACTTAAAGCATTAACAGCAGGAGAGTGGTCCTCAGACTGAGAGAGGAGAGAGAGAGAGGGAGGAAGAAGAAGAGAAGGCCACACACACAAGTTCCATTTAAAATAGCAAAGGCCAGGCATGGTGGTTCACGCCTGCAATCCCAGCATTTTGGGAGGCCGAGGTGGGAAGATCGTTTGAGCCCAGGAGTTTAAGACCAGCCTGGCCAACGTAGTGAGACCCTTTTTGTACAAAAATACAAAAATTAGCTAGGTGTGGTGATGTACACCTGTGGTCTTAGCTGCTCAGGAGGCCAAGGTGAGAGGATCCCTTGAGTCTGAGAGGTCAAAGCTATAGTGAGCCGTGATCACACCACTGCACTCCAGCCTGGGCAACAGAGCAAGACCCTGTCTCAAAAAATACATATAAACATATATATTAAAAATATGTATATAATATATATATATATAATATAAAATATATGTTTATATATATTTTTTGAGACAGGGTCTTGCTGTTTTATTTATATATATATATGTGTGTGTGTGTGTGTGTGTGTGTGTGTGTGTGTAAAATAAAATGAAATACTGCAAAGCTCTTAGAAGAGTGAAGGATACTTGATATGCCATGTAGACTACTGCATACATTCATATTTAAAGACAATAATCCAATAAGCAAAGGACAGATGGTATTCACTGGCAAATATCTGTGGAATGTCATAGAGCATCTGAAGCACTGTAATATTATCTTTTAAAATATCTTAAATGTATAGTTACACGTCGGAAATCCTAGATAAGTATGGATTTCTCCCATTTGTCTTGGGAATCCCTGGTGGCTGAAAAGGCCTAAACAACTGACTCCACCCTGGCCGGGTGTATCTGCACACCTACAGACCCACAGCCCATGCCTGCATCATTCCTGCAGCCTCAGCATTTTGCTTAGCCTCCTGTGGTTTGATTTCAATGCTGAGAAAAGGGGAGTTTTGTTTCCCTCATCTCATATAATCCTGACAGCTTCAGCACTGTCTGCTACATTCTTTTTTCTCTCCAGAACCCTCTGGAGTTTTAAGGGTTCAAATCCTGATATATGGTGGGGCAGAAAATGAAATGCAACTCCAAGCAATATGCATGCAGATTCCACACATGACTCTTTGGCCTGGGGAGCGCAGACCAATCCTCCTTACCTTTATCATAGATTTCCTTCAGGACTCCTCGCTTTATCAGCTCTTCTCTGCTTTGCCTCATAGATATTTTCCTTTCCAGGGCTACAAACAAAAGACAGAGAGGCAGATGTGAGTAGGTAAGGAAGTTGTCTTCTAAAGGATCCCATGTTAATACATATGGCAATGCAATGTACAGGCAATGTTACATTACACAATGTAATGTACACTGTGTAAAGCACAATGTAAACTCTGCTTTGCTAATGTGAGCTAATGAGGCATACCAGTTAATATGTTTTGATACTATCATAATAAACCTTTTAATCAGATTATATCATTTAAGCTTCCAAATAATCTTCAAATTACCACCTATGAGAGGTAGGCATTTCCTAATTAATTGAACCCCAATTTATGGTTGAACTTGTAGCATAGGAAAGCTTAACTTGTCAGAGGCGCATGGCTATTGAGTAAAGGAACTGGGATTGAATGCCAGAAATGCCACCTAGGATGAAAGCCTTACTGCATTTTTTGAACATGGCACTTCCTCCAAGGAGGACTGCTGTTTCAGTGATCTAGTTCATAGAGATCATGCCTCACTGATGATTTCGTTGCTTTCCAACTATTTTTAAAAGTGATGTGAAAATATCTTCAGAGAAGCTCTCTGGTGTGGCCTCCCAGGGTCTGGGGGCAATACTGTCTAAGGGTAGGGGCGGCTCCCATGGCATGGCCCCCTACTGTCTTTTTCTCTTAGGCTCCAGGCTGGAGCAGTCAAGTGGAGAAGGAACTATTCAGTTACCCAGTGTGCCTCTGCCATGGCCCAGCCACACACCTCGGTCAGGTGCTTGGGAAGATGGCGGTGGGGCTGGAGGAGGGAAGAGGGAACAGTGGGCACGCTGAGGGGCAAATCAAGTAGACACAGCCCAGGAGTGGGGAGGTGAGGACTGCACAAGAGCCAGGTCTGTGGCTTGAAGGGGGGACATGGTGAACCTGGGGAGGAATGAAGGCTATTCCAACAGCTGATGCAGTCTCTGGTACACACGGACTCAACCTCCACAGTCTTTGGAAACATATTCAGGGGGAAATCATTAGCTATAAAATAAGGAAACTATTTTATGAAGACAAATTCAGATACAGATTAAACACACACTGCCCTCAACAGAATGTAGTCCAAAGAATATGAATAAGAACTAGAAACGCTGTCACCCTCTAGCTATGGGACATGAGTTAAGTAACCTTGGTCAAGTCACTTTGCCACACCGGGAAAACACTGATGACTCAGCCCAGCCATTCCAATTTCATAGGTCCAGGGTGGGACTAGGACATCTCCATTGTGATTTAAAAAAAAAAGAAAAAAGAAAAAAAGTTCTCTGGGTTATTCTCAGGCATGGCTTGACTGAGAATCACTAATTATATATTTTGGAACTTACTATTTTAAAAATGTTATGTTCTAGCTCCCTCTCTTAAATTATAATGAATTAAGTGGTATGAGGGAGAAAAATAAATGTTAGGTTAGGATGCACTCACACAGAGCTGAGTATCAGGAGAACATATTAATCCTAAAATAGAGACATAAATCTGTACCCACAGAAGTGAGGGTGGAAGGGCTGGATAGGAGGACAAGGGGGAAAGCTGGGTGTAGGAAACAGAAACAGTTTGTTTGGGGGTTCAGGAGTTTTGTGAGCCATACCAGATGACATGATATGGTGACAGGAAGGCAGAAAGATGTCCTCTTAGCAGAAGAGAACTTGGGGAAGGGCTGGAGAAGGGATAGGGCATGCAGTTAAGAAAGTTCTGCCTGATTTGAAAAGATCTGCTAAGCAGCTGGACGCAGTGGCTCACACCTGTCATCCCAGCTCACACCTGTCATCTGGGAGGCTGAGGCAGGAGATCATTTGAGGTCAGGAGTGCGAGATCAGCCTGGTCAACATGGTGAAACCCCGTCTCTACAAAAAATACAAAAATTAGTTGGGTGTGGTGGGACATGCCTGTAGTCCCAGCTATTCCAGAGGCGGAGACAGGAGAATCACTTGAACGTGGGAGGTGGAGGTTGCAGTGAGCGAGATTGCACCATTGCACTTCAGCCTGGAGACCCAGCGTGACCCTGACTCAGAAAAAAAAAAAAAAAAAAAAAAAAAAAGAAGAAAGAAAAAAGGAAATGAGAAAGGAAGAGATCAGCTAAGTAGCACAGTTGGAGAAAACTGGACAGGTAAGGTGAAGCAGGGGGTTTTTAAGTATGGCATTTGTTATAGATATTTTGGTGACATAAAGCCACCTGAAGGTAGAGAGATGCTTTCCCCTTCTGTACTTCACCATATACATAAAGCAGATTTCTCCTAAACAAAATGAGTTTTCCAGGTGCTTTTCTAAACCACAGATGAAAGTGGACAGACCTGGTCTACAGCACTATAAGGAAGATGTGCAATGAGGTGAGCAGAACCCTGGTCTCGGAGGTCTAAGGCCCCCAGCTATTAGGAGCCCTGTGGATGTTCTCAGGCTGAGCACTCAGCCATCTGGACATCAGCTGTCACTCAACAACTGTGAACCCGCTGTCCACAGTCAAAGGCAGCAACTGGGGCTGGAGATAATGGTGACCAGAGAGACAGCCACTGATGTCAGTTTACAGACTCATGTGACATTCAGACCATCATCAACTGATATGACTTAATGTGTGATCACAAACTGAGATAAGTCCTCCTTAAGGAAAGGGACAAGTTCCAAACAGAGCATATGATAAATATTGTCCCTGAGTAAGGTGTTGGAAAACACTTCTCTGAAGAAGAGATCTTTGAGCTGAGGGGGCCCGGGTAGAGGCCGAGGGAAATGCTCCAGATAGAGCAGCATGCCCCAGATGGAGAAATCATGGTGCCAGAAAGGAACAGATAGAAAGCTGGTGTGGGAGTGGCTGTAGCTGCGAGCATCACGTGGAGAATGCTTAAGATGGGGTAGGAAGCTGGGCCCTGAAAGGCCTCATGGACCATGTTATTCTAAGAGCAATGGGAAGAAATAGTCAGCCCTGAGGATATGAAAGATGAACATTCACTTTAGTAGCGAGAATGGATTGGAAAGAGGCCAGTGACTAGGTGATGACAGGCAACCAGGCAGGGGATGATGGCAGCTGAGACTAAGATGCTGCTGACAGTGACAAAAGATGTATCCAAGACATGTGAAGGCGGCAATGCAGGCACAACTACATGTTAAAGGTTGGACAGGGATATGCAGGAAAGAGACAGGCCAGGGAGGATGCGCTGGTTCCTGATCGGCATAACTTCATGGACCGTGCTGTCCATGACTAAGGCAGGGAATATGGGATGAGAATCGGGGGTGGAGGATGCATGTCGAGTTCAATGCTAGCCACACCCAAGAGGAGATGTTATCAAGCATGTGCTAGGGAAATGCAATTGGATACTTTATAAACAGACATGAGAAGTTAAATGAGAACGTGTTACATGGCACTGACAATGCCAGATGCTTTCACGCACCAGTGCTTCTCAAACTTTTCCATGGAAACCTTCCTTATGGCACAAGGAGAATACTAGGGGCTCCAAGAGTAGGACTCAAAATTGCCCACGCCAAGCATGCCATTTCTTTAATGTACTAAGTTTTCTTTAAAACAAAATGTAGAAATCACATAATATATCTGCTTTAATTTATCTAAGAAAATACTCCCACCCTGTCACCACCAATTTCCAAGTTAAAGTGACATGCTGGAAAGAGATGGCTTATTTCCTCTACGGCTTTGTCCGTTCCTGTTATAGAACCCTGAGCCCACAGCAAATGCACAGATCATTTTGGAAAGGGTGAAAAATTATGTTACTTCACTTAATCGTCACCACAATCCTGTGAAGTATTATCATTCCCATTTCACAAGGAGGCACCTGAGGCTCAGCAAAATGAACTTGCTCAGAGTCCCACACCCACAGCAGTAAGTGGAAGGGCAGAAGGAGATTTTAATACTCCTCCCTTTTTCTCCATGATGCCATATTGTTGTGAGAATGATTATAATGTATATGGAAACAGCAAGGCTCTAAACACCGAAGGCAATCCGATTGTTAGTTTACCTGGGGGTTGAAAGTCAAGGTAAAGTGACATAATTCCACTTTATTCTCAGGAGCTTCTTCCTTGTAAGAAACTCTTCACTTCTTACCATCTCTCTTAACAAGGTATGCACAATGCCTCTCTTCTGGTCTTTCAGCAGCTCTTCCAAAGACAGAGCTAAGTTTAAGTGAGGTCAAAGTGTTCTGCTGCAGGCAGGCATACACAGACCTTCACCTGATGTCTGAGGAAGCCGAGAGAACAAATAAAAGCTGACAAATTCAGCTTCTGAATTTATAGCAGGGACTCATGAACAGAAGCCATGACTGTGTGTTGGGCAGTGGTGAGATGAGATAGTGGATACCCAGGCCATTCTTCTTTTAGACCCAGGGCTTATATACCATACAGAAAGGGTCTATATGATTGAAAAGAGAGTTTAGGACAACCGAAGCCTGGTAATATCAAGGTTGTTTTAACCTAAGGGCAGCACTTATGGTAAGTACATGCTCTTGCACAAAGAACAGTAGATACACTGGAAATCTCAGAGGGCTTATAAGACCTGGGTTAATCAGAAGCCAACATGGTGGATTAGCATCCAAGATGGAGTTGCTTTAACTTCTACACTAGGACAAGCTTACCACTGCTCCAGGAGGTAAAGTACTGTGGGCTGTCTGGTGCAAAGGGACAACAACTGGACCTGGTATGTGACTGACCCATAAAACACAGGGGAAAATGGGGTTAATAAAGGGAAAGAAGAAAATACGATGGTTTCCTTTTCACTAACCAGGGGTATGGTCTCACCCTCCTTCCTCGATAATTTTGACTTTGGGTAGAACAAACATGAAAAAGGAAGAAAAAAGAAGAAATTATGAAAAGTTAAATAATTTAGAAGAAGAGGAGTGAGGCATTGAGAAAGAGAGAAGGTGTGATGTGTAGTGCACCAGCCCGACGGATGGCAGGGATAAGATAAATCAGCTAACAGAACCGAGCTGTGGCGGGGAGCTGACTGCCTGGGAGTGTTTGGTGTCTGGGAGGCAAAAAATGAAAGTGAACAGAACAAAGCAATCCATCCCTTTAAGCAAACATCTGTATTGCCAGAGGTGCAGGAAAAGCATGAGAGCAGATATTATTTTTATATGAAAGAAGAATAAAGTCAGAGGACTTATTTTGAAACAAGAAAACCTATTCTAAAAGCCAAGGATCACTCTAATATTATACAGTTATTAACATACAGGGCCACAGGGAGGGGAGCACTACACACTGGGGTCTGTTGGGGGGAAACAGGGGAGGGACAGTGGGGGGTGGGGAGTTGGGGAGAGAGAGCATGGGGAGAAATGCCAGATATAGGTGAAGGGGAGGAAGGCAGCAAATCACACTACCACGTGTGTACCTATGCAACAATCTTGCATGTTCTTCACATGTACCCTAAAACCTAAAATGCAATTAAAAAAAATACAGGGCAAGCCAGGTGTAGTGGCTCATACCTGTAATCTTATCACTTTGGGAGGCTAAAGTGGGCCTCACTTGAGGTCAGGAGTTCAAGACCAGCCTGGCCAACATGGTGAAACCTCACCTCTACTAAAAATACAAAAATTAGCCTGGTGTGGTGGTCTGTAATCCCAGTTACTCAGGAGGCTGAGGCAGGAGAATTGGTTGAACCCGGGAGGTGGAGGTTGCAGTGAGCTGAGATTGCAACACTGCGCTCCAGCCTGGGCAAGAAAGTACAAATCCGCCTGAAAAAATAAAACAAAATAAAATAAAATACAGAGCAGTATAAAATCCAAGTGTCCACACAAGGGGATGTTTTGGTGTAAAATATTTGGTTATAAAACTAGATTACGGTGATGGCTGCACACCTCTTTAAATTTACCGAAATCACTGAGTTGTACACTTACAATGGGTTCATTTTATGGTCCATAAATTATACCTCAATAAAGCTGTTAAGGAAAAATGCCTGTAATAGCAAAAGCATTAGTTAAAAAAACGAAAATAGTAAATCTAAGCAGACAATTAAGAAATTAATAAAATTTAGGCCACAGAAAGCTAGGAAGCCAACATTAAAATTTAAAAACTAGAAATACAGCATATAAAGGTAAATTTGTTTTCAGCGATGTTTTGAACCTCTAACACCTAATTGATCAGTAGAACCAGAATAGAAAAATCAGGAATCTGGTTCTCCCCAGAATGAATATGCAGCTCAGAAAGTGGCCAATGCAACTCCCCGATCTTTAGAAAATAACCAAATTTCCATCCTGCAGTAAATGCAGAAAACCATCAGAGGCTTTACAATGTGCTGCTGGCAACTGAAACACCAAAACAAAACCACATAAACCAGCAAAGGTACAAAGACTCTTCCAGAAACACCTAGTCTGCAATTCAGAACCAAGATATGAGAGAGTCTGAAGAGAGAAAGGAAAAAAGCAAATTGTGTTTGGCTTTTACAGACCAACAAAGTTGGCTGAAAAGACCCAAACATGTTAAAAAAAAAAAAGGTTTTACATATCCCTCTAGCCTGAAATATTAGTGGGAGAATGATTTCTCAATGGCAGTGCCAAACATAGCCAAAAATGGTCCCAAGAAACTGTATTCAAAGGTTGGCATGTCCAAGGAAGGCTCTCTAAACTTGCCTTCAAACTCTGCCTTAATATAAAAAGTAGGCATGAAACCTAAAAAGGCATGGCTATTCCTGCATCTTTACCACTGTGTATTTCCCAAGCACTTCTATTCTGTATTACTGATGCTTTGACATCTTGGGGCCTTGCTGACCCTGGATGGACTGCTTCTTCTATGGCTGGCTGATTCCCAGAGATAATGAATGGAATACTTTGAACGTGCTTTTCATATTCCAGTGGATCAATTCAGAGCCCACAGTCCTGACCAGCTCCTTTAATGAGCTACTACACTCCCAGCCACTGTGCACCTGTCCTCAGCGCCCCAGGGCCAGGTACTAGATGACTAGAGACTGCCCCTATGTGACAGAGCCCACTGAAAGTAATCCCACTAGCCCATCCTAAGACTGGTTATTCTGTCTTGTCTGTTCCTTTCCATGGAAACCACAAAAAAGGCTCATGCCCACATTTTCCTCCCATACCTCCCCCGTGTGGCCCTGCTTGGGTGGCATGCCCCTTGCTCCTGGGATTTGAGAGCAAAATAATCTTTTCAATAGCAGTTGTCTTCTTATCTGTTGGGCTCACCATACCTGAAAAATAACCAAATCTCCCAGTTTAAAACACACTGATCTTTGCACTGGTTTGTAAAAGAAGGAAAAAACAAGAAAACTAGGAAAATTCTCCCAGCTTTCTGTTCCACTCTGTTGTTATAAAATCTGTCTGCATGTGAACCAGTACTTTAGAAATGAGGAGTCTGGAGACAAAAGACTGAAGACCACTTCTACTAACAGTAATAGTAGTTCTAGTTTAGTCATTTTTGTAAACTCCTCTTCTGAGCCACCATGTCAGTCTATGCTGTATTTACTGAAAGCTATGATACCTCCTTAATTATTTTCCCAGTCTCCATCTCCACATGAATTTGTGATGAACCAGGGAATCCTATGCCTCGTTGACATTGACACTGATGAATCCTTTTTTTTTTTGAGATGGAATCTCACTCTGTCGCTCAGGCTGGAGTGCAATGGCTCGATTTTGACTCACTGCCACCTCTGCCTCCTGGGTTTAAGCATTTCTCCTGCCTCAGCCTCCCAAGTAGCTGGGACTACAGGGGCCCGCCAGCATGCCTGGCTAATCTTTTGTATTTTTAGCAGAGATGGGGTTTCACCATATTGGCCAGGCTGGTCTTGAACTCCTGACCTCAGGTGATCCGCCCACCTCTGCCTCCCAGAGTGCTGGGATTACAGGTGTGAACCATTGTGCCCAGCCTGACACTGATGAATGTAAAATAAGCATCTTGAACGAGCTCATTCTCCTTGGTGGAATATGTAGGTTAGATGAATTTGTTAAAAATAGGGCATTTAAAAAATTTCTTTTACACACACACACTTATTTATAAAAAATAATACATGAAAATATTTTACCATAAAAAATTCAAGATTAAAGAGAAAACAGTCCTTTTCACTATCTCTCCCTCCATAGCCCAAATCATCAAATCCACTACTACCTCCATCTTTTCCCTGCCTCTCCCCTACAGCACTCATATCTCACACTATATACAAATACCATTTTAAAAACATAAATGGAACCATTCTATGTATATTCTTCCACAAGTCCTTTTCTTCCTCTAAATTATCAAGTGGTTCCAGAGCTCTTCTCACCTCATTTTTTTTTGAGTACTGCATGCCACATTCATAGGATGTACGTATTATGATTTATTTAACCAGCCTGTAGCTGAAGGCAAGTAAATTGTTCCCACACTGTGGCATACGAACATCATTACTGTGATCGTACTTGTTCAGGCACTCATGCATACATATATAAGAATTTTTCTAGAATATATAGCTAGATGTACAATTTCTGGGCTGGGTATTTTATACATGCTCCCAGTACTGATGGAAGAAAGAAAGTCTTATGTTCCATAACTTTTAAGTATTGCTTTTTAATTTTTAAAAAAAAAAAAAAAAAGATGAGGAAGTTAGAGAAAAAGCAATACTGATGTTGGAACACGTCATTTGGTCCTGCTCAGATTACCAGAGCAAAGCCTGATTTAGATTTCTCTCCAGGATAATCTATCTCTGTTGAATTCTCTGCTCAACTGTCTTTAAATTACATTCTGAGGGAATAGAAAGTTGAAGGGGGAAAAGCAATTGAGAAATGATGAAATTTGTGGTCGCTTACTGCTGAGTAGTTTACTTGCAAGTAAAATCTACAGCTCTTATCTTTCGTAGATCTTACAACTCCAGTGAAAGGGACTTCCTAGGCTAGAAATCTACAAGTGACAAATAAAATGAGCCTCCAGAACCTAGAACATGCCTTCACTTCCCATCTGGCTTTGTGACTAATGAGAATTATTCATACAATACAATAACTGCAGCCTAGAATGACTCAAAACAATCAACCCACATATTAGTATGATGCAACAACAATAGTGTAGAAGGATTCCCAATGAAACAATCAATCCACGTTTGTCCTATCTCAAGAGAAAATGCTTTTTTTTTTTTAAGATAAAGAGATGTTTCAAAATTAAGTTTACATAAACAATATATCAAAGAGGAGAAAGTGGAGCAATGAGAAAAACCTAGTGGTCTTCCATTTCAAAAGACCAGGTGGCAAATATCAGTTGATCTTTTATTTCATAAGGAAGTTAATGAGAAAATAAACAAGGCTGTCAATCTAATGACATGTTGAAAATGGAAAGGAATGTAAAAAAGAAAAAAGAATCCAACTCTGAATGCCTAATTTTAGACAATATGAAATGGTAAACATATTCAAGGAAAAGTCACATTAATCTATAGGCGATTTGTAAGAACACCAAATATTGGTGCTCTTACCTATATTTAGGTACCATGAATACATAAATATATTGCCAGTAACCCAGTTATTACTACATAAGGAGGTTTTCAATTACTTGATAATCCAAGGAAATCTTTTCAAATCACTAATTCATAAAGAAAAAAAATTTTTAATTATTTTTTTCCGGGACAGAGTCTCACTCTGTTGCCAAGGCTGGAGTGCAGTGGTGCAATCTTGGCTCACTGCAAACTCCACTTGCCAGGCTTAAGCAATCCTCCCACCTCAGCCCCCCAAGTAGCTAGGACTACAGGTGTGGGGCACCATACCCGGCTAACTTTTTTATTTTCTGTAGAGACAAGATTTTGCCATGATGCCCAAGCTGGTCTTGAACTCCTCGGCTCAAACAATCCTCCTGGACTGGCCTTCCAAACTGTTGGGATTACAGGTGTGAGCCACTGTGCCCAGCCAGAAAATTCTTTTTATATTTGGTAACTAAGGCCAAGTTATCCTCAAAAGCAGAGAGAGGCGGTTCGGTTTAGAACTTTTTTCCCCTCTAAAAATCCAAACCATATGGAACATCCCTGACATCTAAAACAGGGATGTCCAATCTTTTGCCTTCCCTGGGACACATTAGAAGTATTGTCTTGAGCCACACATAAAATATACTAACACTAAAAATAGTTGATGAGCTAAACAAAAATCACACACAAAAAACCTCATAATGTTTTAAGAAAGTTTATGAATTTGTGTTGGGCTGCATTCAAAGCTGTCCTGGGCTGCTTGTGGCCTAGTGGCTGCGGGTTGGACAAGCTTGAAGTCTGAAGGCTGTCTTTGTTGTAAGATAATAAGCATAGGTCCTGATCTCTGCTCTTATGTGAGCCCCTCCCCCATGGTCACAGTAGGAACTTTAGCAGAGTCCATGTGAACAAAATTCCTCATTTCCAACCACTGTACTTATGTAAAGCTATATAATGAGCTTGGATAAACTCTTCATGGCCCATGAGGTAGGAGATGAGAGTGTTTATTTACGATGATTTGCAATTATATCCAAGTCATCTGCATCAGCACTCTTCTAGAGTCTGTTTTTGCAGAATAGTAACCCACAGAGATGCTCAGAGAAAAGGGTTCTGAGCACAAATAATTTTGGGAAATGCCATGTACTGCTAGAGAATCACTATGTTCATTAGCACACTGAAGGCCTCGAGAAGATTTGGAATAAAGAAAGTCTGTAACTCATTTTAACCCAGTGTTTCTCCCCAGTTCGCTGGACAATATGACCCTTTTATGGAGTACCACGGGACTAGTACTCTGAGAAAAAGCCTCTGGGAGATGCTGATCTAAATACCAGATTGCAGAAAGCAAATGAGGTGTCCTGTTGTAAAAATGCACCAGGGAGTTCAGCTCATTCAGCAGGGGCCATGCTCTTTCATCAAGAGCTTTCTAGTAAACATTTGAAACAAACACAACTGAAAACCTAAGTCCAGCAATCTCAAGCAAGGAGGACATGACTGACCTGGAAGATCCTAATGGAGCAGAATGACCAACCATCTATCTCCCTGCACTCCTGTGGTCTTTGTGGAAACTGCAGTCAGTAGAGACCTGTGTTCTAATGAGCTCCCTTGGCTGGGCTGGCCCTCATGTGCATTCCCCTAATAAATAAAACTATAGACTTGCTGAACCTCAAGCAACCCAGCCCTACAGAGAATCTCCCCAAGGTGACAACTTTGGCTTTGATTTCATTTATATTAGGCTTGTCTTCTGACAGTAATTCAGACAGCATACTTTCTTCTGGAGTGATAAGAGTATGAGGCAGACCATGTCATTAACACAGAGGAGGCTACTTGTTTTCCTCTTGACTATGGGAGATGTACCTGCAGCCAGGTCCTATGGGAGCTCTGTTAACTGAGTAGGTATATGTGAAAAAGGAAGCGAAACAGCCTCATTTTCAGCATGCTGTCGAAAGTGCATTCTTCATGAATTTTGATTGGATCTTGGTTTGAACAAATCAGCTGTTGAAGCATTTTGGGATCAGCTAGGTAAATATGAATATAAACTGGGTATTAGATCATATAGGGGAATTTTAATTAGTTTTGCTACATATGATAATGGTCTTGGATTATACTGAACAATTTCCTTATTTTTTGGAGATGTGTGATTACAGATGTCAGTAATTTATATTAAAACACTTCAGAAAAAAAAAGCAATAGACATAGGTGGATCTTAGTTATGTGATGGCTATGCAATTATAGAATATATAGTTATATCATTATACAATTCTCTCAACTTCTCTTATGTTTGCAAATTTTCAAAAGAAACCAGTAAACACATGAATGAATCTTACAAGTTATGTTGAGTGAAAAAAAAAAAAACAAGGCAAAAGAACATATACACTATTATTCCATTTATATAAAGTTCAAAAACCGGAAAAGCTCAATATATGGTTTAGAGAAATGTATCTCTAAGCTTAAGAACTACAAAGAAAAGGAAGGCTATGATTACAATATCAGGACAGTGGCTACCTCTGGTGGGGAGGGGAAATTAGAGAAGTACATTAAGAGGCATCCAGGTGCTGGCAATATTTTATGTTTTTGACTTGGGCAGTGGTTACATGGTGTTCACTTTATAACCAACTGTTAAACTGCATATTGGCGCTTAACCCAATTTATGTTTTATTTCCCAAATAAAAAAAAATTTGAACAACATTCTTACTAACTCTGCTTCTTTGTACTGTTGCAATAGTTTCTGAGGGGGAATAAAACACTCAGCCATCATATAATAAAATCATGCAGCTGGCCAGTAAACTGCCGTTAATGAAAGAAACGGTGGTTATGCGCAATAAATCCCACAATAAGTCTTTTCCTGGTCATTTCTTCAAAAAGGTCAGACAAGAGTGTAGAAGGGTTGCTCTTAACACTTGCTTGATCTCTCTCCAAGTCTCCAGAGAGTAAGATGGAAACTCGAAGTATTGGGGGAAGAAAGCCAGCAGGAAGCTTCAGAGGTGACTAATTTTACAGAATGAAGGATTACTGAATTTGGAAAATAGGATTGACTATCCTTGAAGACTATCCTAAAAGTGACAAGTCAGAAGCAAATGAGGAAAGATAGTTTTGCAAGGATCAGGCTGCACATTCTTGGGAGTGCACCGAGGAGAATTTACGTTATAACTTACAGATTCCATTTTCTATCTCTCTGTACCAATCTGCACTGGGAACTTCAAATCAAATTTGAACAGAATAAATATCAGTTGTCTTTTCTGAGAACGATGAAGTGCAAAAGAAATAATTCCTTCTCCATTTATTGGTCCCCTGTTAAGGGAATGTGGTAAAACGTGACTTGCTAAAACTAAGATCTGAAAAATAAACTATGTTAAGCCCCACGTACAACCTTCACTTTGTCTTTTCACCTATATATCACCTATTAGGACAGATTTTTTCATTAAATGTGAAACAGGTGACCCTGTGGTGAAAGAGAATGCCACTCAATGAACATGCTAATGTTAGACACACGCTTGATGCTCTGGGGCTTGCTTCTATTACTTGTAAGAGGGTGTATCATAACATCTAATTTTTTTGTGATTGCGCTCAGATCGGCAATTCACATTTCCACCCTGTTCTCTGCTGCCTTTAACACTTCCTCCAGGAATAAAAAGAAAATTCATTGATTTAGAGCTAGTTAAGTGGGTTTCTCCTTCCAGATGTAGGAAGCATAATGGTGTACTGTATTTCATTCCAGACACCTAATTATTATTGATCGCTCTATGATACAAGTGTATTGCCCAAAGCAGTGAAGAATGGAAATCTGAAATTCTGCCCAGAACAGCTTACTACCCCAGCTACCACCTGTTACCTAAAACATAACAGTGCCCTTGTTCACCACGTTTTGTGGTGCCAAGTTAATGGAAATAAGCTTGTCAGCTTGGCGGCCTGCTTCTCTGCCCACAGTTGGATCAACTCTGCTACAATGAAGTCATCAAAAGACAGTGTTAAGATAGTTAGGTTTTACATGCTTACTGCTTTGACTTTTTAACAGACAGAGAAAGACAGTAGTGTTAGATTGAGAGTTTTTAGTTGTTCTTATTGTCTATGGTTAGAATGAAAGTTAGTTAATAATTTTGAACCAAATTTAAAAAATCCTAACTATGCATAGCTATGTCAGATGTCTATCCAGACAAATATTCTGCCTGAAGGGGACATTTTGTGTGAAGACTTGATTTCTTCCCATCATCACCACGGTAACATTTATTATGTATTAGGAACTATGCACTCTGTGCTTTCCACATAGTACTTTATGTAAGTCTCACAACTCTGAGAGGTTGGCACTATTATCTCCACTTCGCATATAAAGATGTTACCTGACCTGCCCAAGGTGCGGAGTTGCACTTAAACCCAAGCAATGGGATTCCAGTGTGAGAACACTTAAGCATGACACTATCACTGCCTTTTTAAGCCTTACAAGCTAGATCAGTTTGCCAAGCTGATCTGTACACGAACAAACTTGTACAGATAGGCTTTCATGTATGTATATACAGAAGAACTAAAGATACAATATTCTGCTCTCTCCTAGGCAGAATTTTGGCTTGATATATTAGTCTACTAGGGCTGCCATAACAAAATACCACAGAGTGGTTTAAAAACCAGAAATTTATTTTCTGACAAGACCTTGACCTTTTTGGCTTCTAATGAGGGCTCACTTCCTGGCTTGCAGACAGCTGTGTGCTTTTTGCTGTGTGCTCACAAGGCCTCTCCTTGGCTCCTGTGCTCAGAGAAAGAGAGCTCTCCGGTGTCTCTTCTTGCAAAGACTTTGATTCTATCAGACCAGGGATCCACATTTATAACCTTATTTAACTTTAGTTACTTCCTTACATCAAATGCAGGCACATGTGGGTTAGGGCCTCAACATATGAACCTGGTGGTGGGGTGGGCACAAACACTTAGTCTATAACACTTAACAAACTGTGATCACTTCTTAAATCATTTTTACTAAGTTTAGCAGTGAATTGTCACTGAATGAGATTTCACATATGAAGACCAAGCACATCGCCTTAAACATAAAACTCAATCAGCTGTGACTGTTATTATTAGCACTTTCCTACTTTAGGAAAAAAATTAAACTATTCAGAGGAAATAAGTCACACATTTATCACTTAACTCTCTTCTTGTATATGTATATGATAAGGTAATATCCGTATTTAGGAAGGCAAATATTTGCTTAGTTACTTCTCAAGAGTCATTTCAGGGAAGAAATACGCAGATTTTCTGTCGATTCTCATCCCTATCCTTGAAATACTAAGCTATATCAAGACTTTTAAACCAAAGCAGAATAGTTATGCTCATGGAGGATATGCATAATAACTGCTTTTTAAAAATAACCAATTGATTAAACATCATTTATTTTACAGAGCCTATTTCACTGCCATTGTAATTTTGCCTTGAATTAGACGGCTACGTATGTTTGAATCTAAATCTAGGCACTTTCTTATTTTCCACTCTGGTGTCTTTGCCTATCCTGCACCTGTACTGCATTGTTTTAATCACTGTAGCCTCATCATTAGACTGGACATCTAGTAGTATACATTCTTTAACTTGGTTCTCCAATTGCTCTGACTATTCTTGGTCCTTTGAATTTCCACACATACTTTTTTTTTTTTTTTTGAGACGGGGTCTCACTCTGTTGCCCAGGTTGGAGTGCAGTGGCGTGATCATGGCTCACTGCAGCCTCTACTTTCTGGGCTCAAGTAATCTTCCCACCTTAGCCCCCCGAGCAGCTGGGACCACAGGCATGTGCCACCTCATTTGGCTGTCTCACACATATTTTAGAATCAGTTTGTCGATTTCCATCAAGAAACCTATTGGGTTTTTTATTAGAATTAGATTGAATCTTGAGACCAATTTGGGCAGAACTGGCATCTTTGCAATATTGAATCTTCTAGTCCATGAATATGCTACCTCTCTTCATTTTATGTGGCTAAAAATAGGATTTAAAAGTTATTTTCAATGTGTGTTGCGGGTATATAGCAATACAATTTATTTTTACATATTGACCTTGTATCCAGAGATCTTGCTAAATTCATTTAGTTCTAATAGTTTATGAGCAGATGTTACTGTATCTTGTAGGTACATAATTATGTCATTCACAAATAATAATTATTTATTGCCTTTCAATCTTCAAACTTTTACTATCTTCTCTTCCTTTATTGCTCTGGCTAGGTCCTCTAGTGTCATGCTGAACAGACGAGGTGAAAACAGTCCATCTTTTCTTATTCTAATTTCAGGAGAATATCTTTCACTATTTCACAATTAAGTTTGTTATCTTCTGTGAGTTTTCATTTTAGTTTTTGTAAGTATCTTATATCAGAGTTTAGAAGTTCCCTTCTATTTCTACCTTGAAGTTGTAAGAATAAATGGATATAAAATTTTATTAAATTTTATCTGCACCTATGAATTGATCGTAAGATTTTCCCCTTTATTCTACTAACTGTATAATTAATATTGGTTGATTTTGAATATTAAACTATGCATTCACAGGACCAATCCAACTTTAATTGTGATACATTATCCTTTTAAATACATCATCAGATTCAATTTCCTAATATTTTACATAACGTTTTTATGTTTATATAATGAGAGATACTGGCCTATAATTTTTCTGTCTTAGGGTATCATTACCATGTTATGGAATTCAATTTAGGCTAGCCTTTCCTCATTTTAGTTTTTGATATTTATTTATTTTGAGACAAAATCTTGCTCTGTCACCCAGTCTGAAGTGCAGTGGCATGATCTTGGCTCACTGCAACCTCCGCCTCCAGGGTTCAAGCAATTCTCCTGCCTCAGCCTCGTGATTAGCTGGGACTACTGGCATATGCCACCATGCCCAGCTAATTTTTTTTGTATTTTTGGTAGAGATGGGGTTTCACCATGTTGGCCAGTATGGTCTCAATCTCTTGACCTCATGATCCACTCGCCTCAGCCTCCCAAAGTGCTGGGATTAATTTATATATATTTTTATCTGTCAAGTGTTTGAATACCAGGGGTATCAATAACACCTAATGGTTTATTTTAAAATGCAAATTTCTACAACTGAAAATGTAAAAACAATTTTTTTTAATGGAGAATCTCAGGACCCAGCTCAGAACTAGTGAATCAGTATCTGTGTTTCAACAAGATCCCCAGGAGATATTGCACACATAGTTTGAGAAGCAAAGGATGCATACATCTTTTTAAATTTTAAATTTTTGTGGATATACATTAGGTATATATATATTTATGGGGTATGTGAGATGTTTTGATATAGGCATGCAATGTGTAATGATCACATCAGAGTAAATGAGAATCACCTCAAGCATTTACCCTTTGAGTTACAAACCCTCCAATGCGCTTTGTTATTTTAAAACGTACCATGAAACTATTACTGACTACAGTCACCTGTTGTCCTAGCAAATAGTAGAGCTTATTCATTTTCAACTATTTTTTTATATCCAGTAACCATCTCCACTTCCTTCCTTTCCTAACTAACCTTCCCAACTCTGGTAACCACCATTCTATTAGCTATCTCTTTGAGTTCAATTGTTTTAATGTTTAGCTCCCCAAAATAAGTGAGAACATGTGAAGTTTCTTTCCGTGGGTGGCACTTTCCTCTTTCTATATTATCTAGAGTCAGTTTGTGCAAAACTAATATTATTTATTAAATATTTGGGGAACTTCATGAAGCAATCTGGGTCTAGAGTTCTCTTTTGGCAAGGTTTTTAATTAATTTGTTCAATAGGTATAGTAGTTATGTTTTCTATTTCTTTTGTTTTCTTAAATTTCTTTAAATTGCTTTCATTTTAATTGAATAATGAAAGCTTCCAAATCTAAGAAAATGTTCAAGGAATTTAGAAATGTGCTTTCCCATTCTGCACACTAAGCATATTGTGTTTTGTTCAGTCTCAGCCTTCTCCCCTTGCATGGCAAGAGGTTTCAACCAGAAGCAGGGTCTGGGTTTAGCTGGATTGCACCCAAGCATTTGTCAGCTAATGATAAAAACAGTATGGAAAATATCCGTTATCTTCAAATAGGGAAAACAATTTATTCTTCTACCTGCATTAGGGAAAAAAATCAACCTTTAGTAACTGCATACTATTGCAGAAAAAAACAATTCCAGAATATTTAAATGGGAGGTTTGAGAATCAAACATTTACCCTAACTACAATTGAAAAAAACTGAAAAACAAGCATAAAAAGAGAGAAAAAGAAGAAATCTAAAAATGTATGCAATAGAGAAGAAAAGACCCATAAACCCTCTTGATATGATTTCTGTAAGTATAAAACTGTGGCTTTCATATAAAAAAAACTAAAAGCACAGTGCTACTCAAAGCTCTCGCTGAGGCGTTCTTGGTGTAACACCACCATCAACCTCATGGTAATGACAAGGCAGCAAGACAGAGCAGGAAGCACACTGCTCCCCTAATTGAGCACCCAGACTTCTCCGCTCGTCTTTTGTGAGTGCAACTTTTGAGTTTTGTTTTTTGACGACTATTCTTACACTTATTTTGAAATAAATGTAGCATGCAGAGTGGAAGCTGACAAACAGGCAAACCTTAATTCACAAATAAAAATAGCAGACATCATTTTCTTTTATTTGCTTGAGACAGGTTTTTTATGACAGCATGAATGGAGCTTTGTTCCATAATACTGTCCAGCAGTTTCTTAGTTCTAGAAACTGACCCCCAGTTGGTTTGAATTGGGTTGATCTGAGTAAAGGTCTGGGCCAAGGCAGCAATTTAGAATTCAAATCCTGCTTCTTAGTATAATCTTAGCTGGAGTTAGTGAGGGGATAAAGGATTTGGCCATGGGGCTGATGGGAACCCAGCTGATCTCAATGGTGTTCAAAGACAAATGCAAAATGTCAAACCCATTTTTTTTTTAGTTTCTGGCAAACTCATGAAAGGGACTCTGCTGGTCCCCATCATTGGGTTAATAGAAAATCTTGCCTGAGGTTATATTCAACACACTATTATAGGAACAAGTGATGAAAACAGATCAATCAACTTGATTTGAGTTCTCCCTTCATTAAAACATCCTGTCACCTGATAGAGCTAAATAGATTAATTTCTGTGAAACCATGAAGATAGAAGTTAAATAGAAAGTTTGTCTGTCCATGGTACTGCCAGCTTCGTTTTTTCACCATTTTGGTAGACCATAAGTAACAAAATTTATCATCTTAATCATTTATAAGTGCATAGTTCAGCAGTGTTAAATATGTTCACATCATTGTGGAACCAACTCCAGAACTTTTCAACTTGTCAAACAGAAACTTCGTATTCACCAAACAGTAACTCCTCCTTCCCCTACAACCTAGTCCATCCCTGGCAACTACCGTTCTACTTCCTGTCTCAATGAGCTTAGCTCTGCTAGGTAGCTTATTAAGTGGAATCATACAGTATTTGTTCTTTTTTGTGACTGCCTTATTTCATTTAATACAATGTCCTCGAGGTTCATCCATGCTATACAATGTGTCAGAATTTCCTTTTTTGATGATGAAGAATACTCCATTGCATGTATAGACTACTTTTTAAAAAATCCATTCATCTGGCAATAGACACTTGGGTTGCTTCCATCTCCTGGCTTTTGTGAACAATACTGCTATGTACATGGATATGCAACTCTCTCTCTCCAAGATCCAGTTTTCAATTATTTTGGATATATACCCAGAAGTGGAATTGCTGGGATATAGGGAAATTCTATTTTTCATTCTTTGAGGAAATGCCACACTGCTTTCCATAGCAGCTTCACCATTTTATGTTGATTATCCATGGTGCACAAGGGTTCAAATTTCTCCACGTCCTCATCACTACTTGTTATTATCTGTGTTTTTAACCATCCTAGGGATATGAAGTGATCAGCTTCATTTTAATATGTCAAAATTCAGAGAGAGGGAGATCATGAGCATCTAGTGTTACTTATATTTGGCTGTGAGCTTAAAAACTTTTAAAAGTTGCCCACTCTTTACCTCAGAGCACAGAAACAATAATATTACAAACTAGAGTCCTCCTTTGACCCTTTTGGACTATAAGACTTTTGAATTCTCTGCTGAGGGAAAGTGGAGTTGGATTTTGTCAAGAGCATGATTAAGTTAGGAGGAAGGATTACATTTGTTTTGCAGAAGAAGAAAGAAAGGTTTTTATTATTGTGGTTTTATTTTTATTTTCAAAATAGAGACTTAGCTACACATTTCTTTATAATTAATGAAGAACAGTCGCTTTACTGAGATTATTTATATCTTTCTCTGTTGTGTGTGATGAAAGTCTTTAATCATGTGAGCCAGTCAAAGTTTCTAGTTTATGAGGAAACCTGCTTAGCTTAGCTTGGTATGTACTTGATCTCTGTCTTTGAAGCTCCACTGGGGCTTGAAACAATGCTGTTATTTCAAGTTCAGTTCCTCAAATGAAAGTTTTTTGGGAATATAAAGGTAGGAATATGGGTCCTGTATGCCTTCTAGTTCAAGTAGATTCAAATAGATAGAAAATATAAATATAATGGAAAAAAACAATTTGTCTGTAAATACATAGAGCCGGTGTTGGTAAACTTTTCATGAAGAGGACCAAATAGCTGATACTTAAGGCTTTTGTAGGTCACACTGTCTCTGTGGAAATGACTCAATTCATCTGTAGCAGCTGCAGACAGTATGAAAATGAATGTATGTGGCTATGTTCCAATAAAACTATTTACAAAAACAGGTGGAATAGATTTGGCCCATGGGTCATATATAATTTGTTAACCCCTGTTATGGAAGACCCAAAGGAAAAAACTTTCAAAATTAGAGTCCTTTCATAAGTAGAAGGAAGAGGAAGAAGCTTTAAAAATCTTTGGCAAAAAAAAAAAAAAAAAAAAGGCCAAATGACAAAATAAACCCTCTTGATATGATTTCTCCACATGTTCTCATAGATGGGTGTTGAACCATGAGAACACACAGACACAGGGAGGGGAGCATCACACACTGGGGTCTGTTGAGGGAGGCCAAGGTGGGGGTGGGGAGGTCAAGAAGGGATAACATGGGGAGAAATGCCAGATGTAGGTGACAGGGGGATGGAGGCAGCAAACCACATTGCCATGTGTGTACCTAAGCAACGATCCTACATAATCTGCACATATACCCCAGAACCTAAAATACAATAAAAAAAGAAAAGAAAAGAAAAAGAAAAGATCAACTGTGGTGTCACTTTTGAATAAAATACAATGATTCTGGTGTTTGTGGAGGCTAAGTCAGGCTCTAGCAAATCACTGTTAGAGGTACAGATGTTTCTGAAGAATACTAACTACTGGCCAAAACACGACAATGGTTCTGTAAGGTTAGTGGGCATTGGAATCCTGTGAAGGGCTTATTAAAACAACATTGAGATTCCTGCTCCTCACCTCCAAAATTCACTATGCAGAGGGTCTGTGGCAGGCCCCAAAATGTGCATTTCTAACAAGTTACAGGTGGTGCTGATGCTGCTAGTCTGAGGAGCACACCCAAGAGAATGAGCTATTGAAGAGGACACTAATTCAGAGAAGACTTTTTTTTTTTTTTTTTTTTTTGAGACCGTGTCATGCTCTATTGTCCAGGCTGGAGTGCAACGGCACCATCTCGGCTCACTGCAGCCTCCATCTCCCAGGTTCAAGCAATTCTCCTGCTTCAGCCTTTTGAGTAGCTGGGATTACAGGCGTGCACCAACACACAGGACTAATTTTTGTATTTTTAGTAGAGACAGGGTTTCACCATGTTGGTCAGGCTGGTTTCAAACTCCTGACCTTGTGATCTGCCCGCCTCACAATGTGCTAGGAATACTTATGGGCGTGAGCCATGATCGGCCCCAGGCAAGACTTAAAAAGTTTGAGTAGCTTTGAGTAGCGCCTGGCTCAATTGACCTTGACAAAGGAGCAACTAAACATACCTGTGAGACTGGGTGAACAAAGCCTGCCAGCAGAGGGCAGTGTAAGAAATAATTGGCACCCCAAGTGTGGACAGAGCTATTATTCTAATTACACCTGACTTAATTGCATGACAAGAATCCAAAATGACTCACTATTCTTTAACATAGTTGTTCTGAGTGATCAACTACAAGGTAAATATTTTGGAGTCAGTCCTCAGACCTGGAATATTCACATGGCCAAGTCACATATTGGTTATTGAGGATCCCAAAGGAGGCAGTGAAAAACCTTACAACTTAAAAGCCCAGTTGTCAGGGATATTATTTGGCAAAAACATGTTTCCACTTCTCTATGTAAGTCTCTTCAATTTCCACTCATATACTCCCTTGTCGAACTTGTCTCTGTGAAGGGCAACACTAAAGTTTACCCTCTTTGCTGAGATATTGATATGAGAGTGATGTGGAATATATCCCTTTGTCATGAAAAAAAAAGTAGGAAACCCTGAAACTTTGTTCTAAACTTTAGCCAAACTGACTCATGAAGTTTTATTTTAGTTACCATTTCATGTCCAAAATTTAGGACCAAATGGTAAAAGAAAATACCAGATAGTAGTATGTTACATTTGTTTTATTATCTCAAATTAGGGTTTCTGTTACAAAATATGTTTAGAGCCAGTATCAAAAATGGCGTCATCATATTATTCTGAATTACAGAATGGCAAGGGACTAAGTATTTGGTTCATTTTGTCACTTAAAAGTAGCTTTTGTCATGTCAGTTAATGGCAAGGGCATCAAAAGGAGCAACAGGGACAAAGGGAATACTATTAACATATGCTGTTTTATAAATAAAGTCCAAGAATTGAACCAAAGTAATTCATGCTGAAACACTTGCATTTTACATAGAGTCGAATATTATCACCAATGTGAAATGCATACAAGGTAGAAAAACACATTTCCTATTGTTTTCGAATGCTAATATTTATATTCTACTGTTTTGTGTTAAATAAGAAAGTTATTCAGCCAAAATCTGAGAAATTCGTAACTTTTTAGGTAACTACATCACTTCTTTCTGAAGAATGACATGCCATATTATTTGATCGTAGCAATAATCTGATTGCAATGACTACTTCTTACATCACAGATTTTCAGACTCACTGTAGGATAGCTGGTAAAGGATGTCAATGGTTGGTTAAATAGGGAAAAAGGATACAGACCAATTAATATGCAGGATGGATAAATGGCATTTACAGATGAACAATACAATTCCCCTGTATTAATACCAAGGGCTGAATCACAAATGATGTCCTTGCTCTTCACAGACTGGCAAAGACTTTTGGCAGCAGAGGACTGAGTAATTTTTATCTGCTGTGTTGCCATGGGATTCTGCTGCCCTGGAGATCCTTCTGCTGGCGCCTGCAGCACCAGCAATGTGCATCACTCGAACTGGAAACTCTCTCAGGGAAGAGGCAGAGTCGACCCACCTGAGAACTTTTCAAAATCAGAAAATGTCATTTCTGCAGTGATTGAGTTCTCTCTTTTCCATAAGTGAGCTACCTAGCTTGATCATTTTTGCTTTTAACCTGATGTCATCAAAAGCTATGTGTGTGTGTGTCTGTGTGTGTGTGTTTAAGTATAACTGACTTCTGATGCATCAATATGACAAATGAATTACTGTATTGACTCACTTCTTCTCTGAGCATAGAATATCAAGACGCATATCATTAAGCTCTGCTACTCTATCTTGCTCAGAAAAACCTGAAAAAATTAAAAACTTAAAATATTCAACATAAACAATTGATACTGAAAGTATATGTCATACTTTAAATGCCTGAAATATACATATTTTACATATTAGGGTAAGAGTGAGTATGTCTAATCAGGAAAAACTTCCATGAGATAGCATTCATCCATTTATATTTTATGATTACTCAGAGCCCTGGCTGAAATTTAGGTTTTACTTTCAATAAAGAACATTTTTCTTAGAATAATAATATCATAAGACCAAAGAGGGATGTTTGAACTTATTAAAAATGTATAACTCTTCAAATATGCTAGAACAACTTAGAAGAACTGATTTACATTTAAATAATTTATATATTTACATGACTATTATCTGTCTGATACCATTTTACCAGTTCTCTAAGAAGATTATTCTACAATAATTCATTAACATAATTTGAAAAATTCTCGGCACTTAAAAGTCATTCAACATTTCTTTAGAATTCATATTTGACACAAATTTATGAACAGCATAGAGTAATAGAACTCAGAGCTCAATACTTTGTTTCTTTACAATTCTATGAGAAATGGATAATTTTATGAAAATTTAAAATTTTTGATTCAATTCATATTTATGGAATGTGTTTACTATGTGCCAAACGGCATTAGTTGCTGTAAGAAAGACTGAAAGATGTCTATACAATGCACAATCTTTACTTCTTCCTGAGCAGAACTCTGTTTTCTATTGGGTGTGGGAATGGCAGTGCACCCAACTGAGAAACTGCATTTTCTAGCTTCCTTTTCAGATAAAGAGGCCACATGACGAAGATCTGGCCAGTAGGTTGTAGCAGAAGGTGTAGGGTGAGCTGATTTGGCTGGATGTCAGCCCTTCCATCTTTCTTGAGCTTGCTGCTTGGAACAAAAAATTGAAGGCTGGAGCTCCACAATAAAAGTCAGCATTTAAAAGAGAGGGAGAGAGAGAGAATAAGGGAGAGAGGGAGGGAAGGAGAAGGGAAGCGGAGGGGAAGGAAGGGAGGATAAAGAGAGAAAGAGAGAGAGAGAGACTTACTATAAACAACTGGTCTCATGAGATAATGAGGGCTGACAAGTCCCAAGATGGGTAATCAACAAGCTGGGGACCCATGAGGGCCAACTGTTGGACTTCAGTTCTACTCTGAAGTCCAACGGGCTCAAGTCCCAGGAAGAACTGATATTTCAGTTTAAGTAGAAAGAGAGAAGACTGATGTCCCTGCTTGAAGGCAATTCTTGAATGGGATTTCTCTCTTATTTAGCCTTTTGGTTCTATTCAGACCTTCAACTGATTGTAAAAGGCCAAGAAACTTTAGGGAGGACAATCTGCTTTACTCAGTCTACCGATTTAAATATTAATCTCATCACAAACTCCCTCACAGTACACCCAGAATAATACTTGACCAAATATCTAGGCCCTCCACGGCCTAGTCAGGTGGACACATAAAATTAACCATTACAGTGATAACTGACCATACCACAGCAGCCCTGAACCATGTGCTTCTACGTTTCCTCTATGTGAAAGAAGAATAAATAAATCTCTACCTTTTTTAACCCACTGTTGTATAGGTCTCTTACAGCCAAATGTAATTTCTAACTGTTATAGTGACTACAGCCACATAGGAATATCTGAATTTCCCACAAATATTTTAGAATTTCAAACATCATTTCACATAAGAAATGCTCAGCAAATACATTTTAATGTTGATATCTAAGATCAGGACAAAATCTTTACTAAACTAATTTACGTGACTATAATCCATAAATGCAACCATATGTTATAAATATTTTTTCTTACTGAAAAACATCCCAGTTTTCTTTCTTTTGTGTTACTTTTTATTCACCTCACCTGGATAATTCACATTCAGCTTTCAGAATGACATGTCAACCCTTCCAGGTAGTTTTCCAAAGGTGAGGTATTTCTCCCAAATTCTTCATTAGCACGCTGCACTTGCTATCTTCTGTTATTTCGAGTACTTAGTCTTCTGGTGAGTTCTCAGTGAATTAGATTTATGTTTTATTGAGGCTTCTTTTCTTATAAATATTTGGGACCTCTTGTGAGGAGAGCAAAGTTAATTTTACTTCTGAGTTTATTGCACATTATCTCACTTTGTTCTCACAAAACTATCCAACACGTAGTACCAATTTGTTTACTCACTTACTTAAACCCTTTATCTCTATATACACTCCAATTTCTCTCTGCTATCCCATAGGCAACCTGCATAATGTCTCAGATGCATCCTCATATTCACACATGTCCTTGTAAATTGTTTTCTGTTTCATATGCATGTATTTAAATTTTTTATTAAAGGTTGCTATGTATATTCTGTGTTTTAATTTGTTAGTTAAACATATTCTGTGTTTTGATTTGTTTATTCAATACTATATTTTTAAAATCTGTTCATCGTGCCATGTATATATTTAATCAATTGCTTCTAACTAGAGCATAATGTTCTCTTTAATACAGCTTCCACAATTCGACTATTTATCCTCACAAGGACATTTTACCGATTGCTTCCAAATTCTTGCCACCACAATAACTAAATAACAAGCATTCATTTACAAGTCCCTTCAGAACTTGTGAGAATTTGTATGTGTGTGTGTGTGTGCATGTGTGTGTGTACAATGGATGAGTGTACACATATGTAATATGTTTGTATATTTTATGTATACATATACGTATATATACATGTGTATGAGTGTGTATAAATATAACTCCCTCCTAAAAGCTGCATTGCTGGATCACAGGAAACCCACATGTTTAATTTGACTAAGTAGTCCAAAAATACTCTCCAAAATAGCTGAGCCTCTCTCCCCTCCTACCAGAAGTATATGAGAATATCGATATGCCAATGTCCTTTCCAACACTTGGCATTACTTACCTTCCAAATTTTTAGCTGTCTAGCCATGTAAAATAATATTTTGTTTTTCATTTTGAATTTCTCTGGTTGCTCATATATTTAAGATTCATTTTACATACTTCTCAGCCTTTGGAGGGGGTTCTTTTTTCTATATCACAGTGCATACTTATTTTAGGATTGCTGCCTTTTTGTTAATGTTGATGATTTTCAGGAGTTCCTTGTGTATCTTACATATGAAGAAATTTCCAGAGTTAGACTTAGATATTTGAAATATATTCTCACATTTTTCCACATGTCCATTACCTAGTCCGTTAAATCCTTTACTAAACAGAAATATTTATTTTAATGTAAAACAGTCAATAGTTTACCTTAGAGTTTGTACTTTTTAAAGTCATGTTTACAAAGTTCTTCCCCACCTCATCTCTTAGCCAAAAAGATATTCTTTTATATTTTCTTTTACTAACTTTCAGGTTTGTCTTTCATATTTTGGTATTTAATTCATCTGGACCCTACCATTATTTGTGGCAATAGGTAGGAATCCAGTTTTATTTTTTCTATATATAGTTAATCAATTTTCCCAGGGTCATTTTCTAACCGACTAGTTTTTCCTTATTATTTATGGTGCCCTATTTATTACACGTACGTACATATTTACATAAAATATTTTATATAAATATGTACGTACGTGTAATAAATGAGCTTTTTATTATCTCTTGTTGAGTATTTGTGTGTTTTAACTATTATTCGTCATGTCAATCTCTATATCCTGAGAGTCTGGTAGAATGCCTAGAACTACCGTGTAGAATAAATGACAATGACCTATTTATACTAAAGCCTTTTTAACCGGTGTCCACTTAACGTAATTGTCAGATCAAACAGATCTCTCTTCCCTCTTTAAACATAGCCTGTGGTCTCTGAATGCTCACAGCTGAAATTCCACTTGCTCCTGCATTTTTGTATCCACCAGCCAAATTGTATTCTTAGAAGCATTAGGTATCTTAGTTCCCAAAGTGTTTATGCCTACTGTACTTATTGTAACTATACAATTTAAATATTACATAAACAAATGAAATGGGAGTGCAAAGAGGGAGTTGTTTCAATAAAAATGATTTTTGAAGTATTGAAAAAAGCAGAATTGTTAAATAATTATTACAAAAGAAGTGTGGGGTAGGCAACTTTGAATGGTTGGAAAGGATGCAAATAATAAAGTTACAGAAGAAATATCCACTCAGATGGCTTTACATTCTTGTTAACTTGAGAGTAACCAAAACCGGAAAACACAGATGATGTTTTATGGACATGTTCCATGTAAGCCAGGTAAATTAGAATTACAAACAAGGTATCTGCATCCTAAAAAAAATGGCCCCTAATCAAAAGATTGGCACAAGAACATATACATATATATATATATATATATATATATATATA